>SJXQ01001543.1:0-17779 GCA_006408695.1 Aepyceros melampus | reverse complement strand
GTGTGTGTGTGTCTGTGTGTGTGTGTGTGTGTGTGTGTGTGTGTGTGTCTGTGTGTGTGTGTGTGTGTGTGTGTGTGTGTGTGTGTCTGTGTGTGTGTGTGTGTCTGTGTGTGTCTGTGTGTGTGTGTGTCTGTGTGTGTCTGTGTGTCTGTGTGTGTGTGTGTGTCTGTGTGTGTGTGTGTGTGTCTGTGTGTGTGTGTGTCTGTGTGTGTCTGTGTGTGTAGGGGTAGATACAGGATAATGGACAGACGTAAGTTACATATATTTTAAATTGAAAATGACAAATCATATTTTAAAATATAATGCCTTCTTTCTCTTTGGACTCCATTCATTCCGCCTTGGTGTCTTTCAATCCCTTCTCTGGGAGTGGGCATCAAGTGTGTGTCCTGCTGCTATGCTCAGTTGCTCAGTCGTGTCTGACTCTGTGTGACCCCGTGGACGGCAGCCCGCCAGGCTCCTCTGTCCATGGGATTCTCCAGGCAAGAATACTGGAGTGGGTTGCCATTTCCTTCTCCAGGGGATCTCCTCGACGCAGGATTGAGCCCGAGCCTCTTGCGTCTCCTGTATTTGCATTGGCAGGCAAATTCTTTTACCACTGTACTACCTGGGAAGCCTCAGGGGTGTGAAACAAAAGCAATTATTTGTAGAATCTTATTGCGAGGTCCTCATAGGTGCTGTAATTTTAAAATATGCAAGAACTATATTGGTGCATTATTCAGATAATATATTCACAAGTCAGATGTAAGGCTCACATCCCCTTTCAACATCCCCACAGCCTTTATCCTAGAATTCCTAGAAGGAATTGCTGTCATTACTTGGATATGTGAGTGTCCAGTCTTTATATGGGCTTCCTAAGTGGCACGGTAGTGAAAAATCGACCTGCCAAGCAGGAGACCTGGGTTTGATCCCTGGGTTGAGAGGATCCCCTGGAGGAGGAAGTGGCAGCCCACTCCAGTATTCTAGCCTGGAGAATCCCGTGCACAGAGGAGCCTGGCGGGCTGCCGTCCAGGGGGTCGCAGAGAGTCGGACGCGACTTAATGACTGAGCAGAAACACAGCACACAGAAGTCTTCACGTGCAAGATGTGTGATATCAGAGGGTATTAGAACACATACTCAGTGAGGTCGAGCCGCTCGGTCCTGTCAGCTCTTTGCGACCCCGTGGACTGTGGCCTACCGGCTTCTCCGTCCCTGGGATTCTCCAGGCAAGAATACTGGAGTGGGGTGCCATTGCCTTCTCCAGGAGATCTTCCCAACCCAGGGATCGAACCCGGGTCTCCCACATTGTAGGTAGACGCTTTACTGCCTATGTTTAATTATATATATAATATTTATATATCTATATATAGACTTCACTAGTGCCTCAGATGGTAAAGAATCCAACTGCAGTGCAGGAAATGCAGGTTCGATCCTTGGGTCAGGAAGGTCCTCTGGAGAGGGGAATGACAACCTATTCCAGTATTCTGACCTGGAGAATTCCATGGACAGAGGATTCTGGTGGGCGGCAGTCCACAAGGTTGCAAAGAGTCGGACATGACTGGGTGACTAACACACAGATATACCTAAAATGTAATATACGTATATATGTCCACGTGTATACACATTTGGATACTTGTATAAAATTTTGTATATTTTTTAAACATATAGCATTTAACTGAGGTTTTTTCTCACCTTATCCATCACCTAACAATAGGAGTTGGTAACATCCATTTGTTGACTTAGATATGAACATATTCAAGCACACCTCATTCACACAAACACCTGCAGAATGATCTATGGTGTGGGTATCTTGTGGCCTCAATAACTGTTTCCATGTTAAGAGATACAAACTACTATGTATTTAATAAACTGCACAGATATAGTGTACAACACAAGGAATATAACCAATATCTTATAATAATGTCAATGGATATAGCTTTCAAAATTGTGTCACTGTACTGCACACCTGGAACTTACATATTATTGTACAGCAACTATATTTAGAAAGAGATTCCTTTTTTGACAGATGTGCAGGTGACTTTCACATTTTTGCTTTGAACACTGAGGCTATAGTGACCAGCTTGCCGTATTCCTCTTGTCCCTACATGTTGCTGTTACTCCTGCAGAGATACTGAGAAATGCAACAACTGGGATAAAAGTGACATGTATTTGAAATTGAAAATGAGCATCGTCTTCCCAAGTAGCAGCACAACTTATCATCCCCTCAGTAATGTATGAAAATGCGTATCTTCCCTCATCTTTTCTTTTGTTTTACTGAAGTATGTTTGATTTCCAATATTGTGTTACTTTCTGGTATACAGCAGCAATCCAGCCACGTGTATGCATGTGTATATATAAAACACGTATATATATTCTTTTCAGATGCTTTATAGCTCAGTACAAAGTATCAAGCATAGTTCCTAGATACACAGTAGGTCCTTGTTGGCTGTCTATTTTATATATAGGACCGTGTGTGTTAGTTCCCACCTCCTAATTTATCTCTCCCCCGCTGCACTTCCCTCATTGGTAACTGTAAGTTCGTTTTTTGTGTCCTGAGTCTTCTGTTTTGTAAATAAGTTCATTTGCATAACATTTTCGATTCCAGATCTAGTGATATCATTTGGTATTTGTCTTTCTCTGACTCCCTTCCCATAGTATGGTAATCTCTAGGTCAATCATGTTGTTGCAGATGGTGTTATTTCATTCCCTTGTTTTTTTTTTAATACAGCTGAGTAATAATATAGCTCACATTTTCTGATAGAATAAATTTTAAAGCACCTAGTGTGTTACGCTAGGACCTGGTAAGACACATGAGCATTTGTGACTTTTTTCCAGTTTTTTGTTTTTTTTTAGATGTCAAACAGTGGGCACTTCACATAGAGGTATGTGCTAAGTTGCTTCAGTTGTATCCAGCTCTTTGCGACCCCATGGACTGTAGCCAGCCAGGCTCCTCTGTCCATGGGATTTTCCAGGTAAGAATACTAGAGTGGGTTGCTATTTCCTTTTCCAGGAGATCTTCCCGACCCAGGGGTGGAACCCACGTCTCTTGCATTGGCAGGCAGGATCTTTACCACTAGTGCCACTGGGGAAGGCCCTCCAGTATTGTTTTTCTTTTTTGAGTCCACACTCTTTATAAAAGTCCACAAGAGACATAGTAATGAAACTGACCTTTTTCTGTCAAATTCAATATACATGATGACACGCATGGATGCTATTCCCCTGGCATATGGCATAATTTGGTCAATGTGTGAACAAATTTGACTATATTCTTGGGAGTTCTATGACACATTGTTGTATATCTCTGCAGAAACGGGGAGGGGGGCGGGCAGTACTTACTCCCTGGAGTTTTTAGTAACAGTCAAAAGCCATTTGAAGATGAGTGTAGCCCATGGAGTTTGTGACGGAGCTCAAGCAGCTGGGGCGGCTTCTGGTGTAGACATAATCTCATCATTGAAATCATTTTAGTTTGTCAAAACCAATCGCCACTTTCTTTATAGTCACAGGCCATCTGGGTCAGGAGAGATGCTTGTGGGCAAACGTGGTGGGTGCTCTTTAAATTCTTGCAAAAGTTCGGTGGTGGTTGATGGAAGGGAGAGTGGACCTGAAGAGGGTAAGATATGATTTTGTCACAAGAGAAAAAGGCAATATTTTCTTCACTGAGCTCATGAATCGTTTGTTGGGACTTGAAGCAAAAGTACCGCAGCTCGCTCGGAGCAGCTTGAGTTTCCGTCTCCAGGAAGGAAGGCGTCCTGACTCCAGGTCTCTCTGCTGGGTGCGGTGAGGTCCCAAGTGGAGTACCCACCTCAGTGTGTTGTCAGGGAACCGAGCGAGCGTTGCTGCCTGAGGATGTGTATGTTTCCCATCGGTGTCCCTTTGCGGGAAAGCCCAGCCCTCCGAGGCTGCTTTCTGGAGAGGTCCATAACACCCGAGAAGCTCCTACGCTGGCAGCCCTCTTGTTCTCGCCCCTTCCTGTAGGCAGGTGGCTGGAAAATCCCTGCTGTGCTTTGAGTTTGCATAGATTGTGATCTCTAACACCCCTTTAATGACGATGAGTCTTTGAAAATTGCCCAGAGCTATTTTTAAGGAGTCTCAGAATAAAAAGGTTCTCCAGGAAGGGGAGAGAAGCAGATGCCTTCTGGCATCTGAGAGCAAGGATTCCTGGCTTCTGGCCAAGCCCCGTGTCCTCAGGTACCAGCTCCACTCAGCCGGCTAAATCTGCATCAGGGCCCGAAAGCTCTGTTTAAAACCTCACCGCCTCTCCGCTCTGCCTCAGGAGGAGTCAGAAGATGCACCTTTGCCCTTTTTCTCACTAGTTGGAGGGCTGGTTTTACCTGTAGTTCTGCGAGGCTGTGTCACTCCCAGCGTGGCTTGAGGATTAAGGAGTGTTCCTTTCCCAAAGGGGGCGATGCTCCCCGTTGCTGGAGTCTGACCACTGACGGCTCAGAGCTCAGAGCAGCCGTGCGGTGTCAGACCTCATGGCTGAATAGTTTCCCATAGAAGCACCAGTTACACAGAAGCAGTGGGCATAGCCGGGAGGAAAAAAGATCTGTGCAGTGCTCTGGCTCCGGGTAAGCTGATGTCCTGGCGTTCGGGAGGCAGTTTAGAGTCAGCTTAGAATGGGCTTCACAAACCGGTGGGGCTTCCCTGGTGGCTCGTAGTAGAGAATCCGCCTGCCTGTGTAGGAGACACGGGTTTGATCCCTAGTCTGGGAAGATCCCACATGCTTCAGGGAGGCCAAGCCCGTGCACCACAACTGCTGAGCCTGTGCTCTGGAGCCCGGAAGCCACAACTGCTGAGCCCAAGGGCCAAACCTCCTGAAGCGCAAGCATCCTAGAGCCCGAGGTCCACAATAAGAGACCACCACAATGAGAAGCCCACACACCCCCACAGAGTGAGCCCCTGCTCCCGCAACTGGAGAAAGCCCTCACAAAGCGATGAGGACCAGCACAGCCAATAAACAAACAAACTGAACTATATAAAAAAGATCCCCAATGGATGACTGTTTCTGAAAGGAGAAATCTGGAAGGGACGAGGGTGCCCTGAGGATAAACAGCTTCCCCATGATGTTAGTTTTGAAGGGGAATTCTGTACAATAGGCTTTTTTTTTTTTTTTAATACAGTGGTCTACTTTAAATCCTTGCCCTGTGTGATCTGTTTCTATGGATTTTGATACAGTGACTTTCTTCCTCTTTGAAGTCTGGTTTTCTCTTTGTTCCTGCGATAATACGTGCTCTCACCTTTTCTGCAAACTCTTTCAGTTGTCTTCTTCTGGGCTTCTGTGTGTTCTGGACTTTAAACACTGGCATTCCTGTCATCCTGTCCTCAGTCTTGTTAATTATCTAATGTCATATGGTTGCTGTGACTTCATCTTTCATTTGGTCTCGTACCATGACTATCCTAGGATGAGATGGTTGGAGAGCATCACCTACTCTATGGACACGAGTTTGAGCAAGCTCCAGCAGTTGGTGATGGACAGGGAGGCCTGGCATGCTGCACTCTGCGGGGTTGCAAAGAGTCGGACACGACTGAGCAATGAACTGACCATGACTGTCATGCCATGTGTCAGTCCCAGCCCCTCACGTGAACTTAGATTTTAGCTGAGAAATTTCTAACAAACATTTAGACCATAGTGGTAAAGAAGCTGCCTACAATGCAGGAGACCCAGGTTCAATCCCTGATTGGGAAGATTCCCCTGGAGAAGGAAACAGCAATCTACTCCAGTATTCTTGCCTGGGAAATCCCATGACTGAGCAACTAAACCACCCACCCATGGACATCTCACAATCCACACATCAGAAGGGAGATGCCTCCTCTACCCCTTGAGACTTTCTCTGCTTCCTGTATTTCCTATCTTGGTTAATGGTGCCACTAGAGACCACCATACCCCACCCCACCCCCACCAAAAAAAAGCTCCAGAATCATCTTGAAACACAACTTCTCAACCCATAAATACTCTACCTTTAAGCACCATAACACAACCAGCAATTTCTTGAATTTCCCATGCTTTTGTCCAGGCGCTTTCTTCTCGGGATGCCCTTCTATCATTTCTGTGCTTCACAAACTCCTACTCATCCTTCAAGACCCAATTCTAATGGCGGCTTTATTTTGGAGACTTTAACCCAGGGTGAATGAACTGTGCCTTCATTTATTTTCTCTAAAGCGTTCGCACTCCTTAAAAAAAATCACATTTTTTTGAAGTCTCCTAGGCTAAGAAAATAGCTTCACAAACCTGTCATTATTGTAAGAACTATGCCATATTGTAAAATGGAGAATGAGAGCAAAAGGGATGTGAGAGTGAGAGAGAAGGTAAGAGGGGTGGGATGAAGAAAAACACAGTAAGTTTGTAGCGAGAGGAAGGAAACAGATGATGGAAAGCAAGGGCAGCAGCCCAGCTTCCCTTGTGGGGTTAGGGTCTGAGCTGGAGAAAGCCTACCACTTAAGAGGCCACTTCCTGAGAGCTGGAGCCCCCTTGCTCCTTCAGAAACACTCATCAAAAGCGCCAAAGGGACGAGGCTCCTCTCTGAACCCTCACAGTTCAGTCCACAGAGGAGAATTCACTATTTGTGAATGTGTGCTCATTTCCAGACTTCCTAAGAAAAATTCATGTGGTCTGGAGGTATTAAAATGTTATGGGTTCTTCTGGAAAAATCTGTTATACTCCTCCATTATTGGCATTTCTCCAGTAGTCATGTACAGATTCAGAGTTGGACTATAAAGAAAGCTGAGCACCAGAGAATTGATGCTTTCAAACTGTGGTGCTAGAGAAGACTTTTCAGAGTCCCTTGAACTGCAAGGAGATCAAACCAGTCCATCCTAAAGGAAATCAAGCCTGAATATTCATTGGAAGGACCGATGGTGAAGCTAAAGCTCTAATACTTTGGCTACCTGATGCAAAGAGCTGACTCGTTGGAAAAGACCCTGATGCTGGGAAATATTGAGGGCAGGAAGAGAACGGGGCAGGAGAGGATGAGATGGTTGGATGGCATCCCCTACTCAATGGATGTGAGTCTGAGCAAGCTCCAGGAGATAGTAGAGGACAGGGATGTCTGGAGAGCTGCTTTTCATGGGGTCGCAAAGAGTCAGACATGACTGAGCGACTGAACAGCTAGAGGCAACAAGGTCCAAGTTCACCCAGGAGCGTGAACACCCACCCGGCACGCGAGGCTCCCTGCGCTGTGCTCTCCAGATGCCAGTGTTCCCCACCAGGCTCCAGAGGCCAGGCCCCAAACCCGAGTCTGACCTACTGCTGGGAGACCTTGAGGGCCTTGGTTATCACGTGGGATTTAGGAACAGGGAATCAGATGGGCCTCCAGCTCCAACAATGGTGGTGTGTTCCTTGTTCCCGGGTGTCATTTCTAAGAGGTGCCCCGCAGAAGCAGGCTGCGTGAGATTCTCCTTTTCTCTGTTTAGTTTATTTTGGCAGAGGAGGAGTTAGCCTTCAGGCTCATCAGGATAAGTCTGGTATTGTGGGCTTGGCCAAAAAGCTCATTTGGGTTTTTCTGTCACCTGTTGTTGTTCAGCCGCTAAGTCACCTCTTTGTGACCCCATGGACGGCAGCACACCAGGCTTCCCTGTCCTTCTCCATCTCCTGCAGCTTGCTCTGACTTGTGCCCATTGAGTCGGTGACGCCATCCAACCATCTCATCCTCTGTCACCCCCTTCTCCTCCTGCCTTCAATCTTTCCCAGCATCAGGGTCTTTTCCGTTAAATCAGTTCTTCAATCAGGTGGCCGAAGTATTGGAGCTTCAGCTTTGACATCAGCCCTTCTGATGAGTATTCACGATTGATTTCCTTTAGGATTGGCTGGTTTGATCTTGCAGTGAGACAACTTGAACAATCTTTTTGCCCAACCCAGTAACTTCTGCTCTACTTGTTTCCCTGTATGGTACAGTATTTTATGGGTCATTCAGGGTTTTCTTAACCTGCAACCCGTATCCAGTGCACTTCATAGTATTTCTTGTCTAAAGAAATGCTCTTTAGAACTCTCTGGGGCACAGGCTCGACAGTGCTTTCCTTAGCTCCCGCGTGAGAGTTAGTGCGTCTGGGCGCCGTGGTGGTGTCACCGCACCTGTGCCTCTCAGCTGTTGATCATTTGGTTATCTCTGTAATAGCCCCTTGTTAACCCCGTGGTCCTGCTTTAGTCCACAAGACACAGATGCTTAGAACTGAGCCTGGCTCCTGCGGTCATGTTCTCTGTGGACAAACATAGAGATAGCTTCATGTCATCAGTCTGTGTAAAGCTAAGCCAATGCCACCCTGATGCAATGTTTTATTACCCTGAGCAATCATAGAACCTACACTGTTCATCTGGAAACATGTTTATTTTGTGCAAAAGGATTACCCACTTTCCTGTTGAGCTGGTGTCCAAAAAAAAAATTTTTTTTTTTGATGATACAAACTTATTGAGGGTTCCATTTTCCATGGAGGAAAAATCATACCAGAGAGATTTATCAATTTTCAGACCCTTGGAAATGGATCAGGCATTAAAGAAGAGGTGGATGTGAGGGAGGCTTTGTGAAGGAACCCCTTGCCTTTGTAACGTTGAATGTGACAGATGAATGAGAGCAGAATCAAAGAAGAATCATAAAAGCGTCTCCCTGGTGGTGGCAAAAAGCTTCTCAGGTTTTGTGTTGGGAAGTGATTAGATTGGAAAATGCACGTCTATCCAGGTTTCTGAAATAAAGCATATCCAGCTATATTCGCAATTGATTGGTATGTGTAGGGGGGTGGGGTGGAGAGGTCGGTGGTTATGATGCAGCCAGTGTTCCTTCAGGATTTTTTAGAGAAAGCATTCATCCCTCGTGGAGGCCTCCACCTGCCTCCACCGAGGCATGCCTCCCTCCTTCCCTCTGTCCCACTGTCCTTGGCCCTCCATCTCCCATCCACCCAAGCTGCCTCTGCACCTCACGGCCCTCTTGTTCCAGTGAAGGAAAGTAAGCAGATCATTTACAATTGCAATCTTTAATTAATTAAGTATAGGACTTACTGAACGTTTCAATGATGGCCGTTCTGACCAGTGTTACGTGACCCCTCGTTGTGGTTTTGACGTTCATTTCTCTAATAATTAGCAATGCTGAGCATCTTTTCATGTATCTGTTGGCCACCTATATCTGTCTTCTTTGGAGAAATGTCTGGTTAGGTCTTCTGCCCATTTTTTGATTGAGTTGTTTGGGTTTTGTTGTTACTGAGTAGTGTGAGCTACTGGTATATTTAGGCAATTAAGCCTTTGTCAGTAATATCCTTTGCAGCTATTTCCTCCCAGTTGGTAGGTTATCTTTTTGTTTTCTTTTTTGATGGTTTCCTTTGCTGTACAAAAGCTTATCCGTTTGGTTAGGTCTCATTCATTTTTACTTTTATTTATTTTGCCTTGGGAGGCTGACCTAAGAAACCATTGCTGTGACTTATGTCAGAGAATGTTTTGCTAGTGTTCTCTTTCAGGAGTTCTAGGGTATACTGCTTCATATTTAAGTGTTTAAGCCATTTTGTGTTTATTCTGTGTATGGTGAGAGGGTATGTTCTAACTTCACTGATTTACATGCAGCTGTCCCACTTTTAAACACCACTTGCTAGAGAGGCTTTTTCTCCTTCTGTATTCTTGACTCCTCTATTGAAGATTAATTGACCATAAGTGCGTGGGTTTATTTCTGGGCGCTGTATTCTGCTCCACTGATCCATCTGCCAATACCAGGCTGTTCTGATTACTGTAGCTTTGTAGTATTGTCTGAAGTCTGGGAGGGTTATGCCTCCTGCTTTGTTCTTTTTCCCAGGATTGCTTTGGCAATTCTGGGTGTTTTATGGTTTCTTATAAGTTTTAGGATTGTTTGCTCTAATTTTGTGAAAAATGTCATGGGTAATTTGATAAGGATCACATTAAGTCAGCAGATTACTTTGGGTAGTGTGGCATGTTAACAATGTTAATTCTTCCACTGAATGAATTCTTAAGGAATACGAGACTTTTATAAAGAACTACTGTTAGAAGAGATACTTGACAACGTGAAGAACATCTCATTCAGCCCACAGTAAGTGATCTCTGGGTCAGAAGTAGACTTTCAGGAGATCGAGTCCTCAGAGTGAGGGAGTGTTTATCTACCTGCATAATTTAGCCTGTGCTCACTGAGGACACTGGTGGCTTAGGGTTTCAGCATTCCAGACCCCCATGAACTTGTCCTCCCCCGAGAAGCACATGGTGTGTAACTCAGCTCTCAGCTCCCCTTAAGGAGACTTCCCAGCATTTTGAAGCCCAGCTGTTACCAGGAGCCACTGCTCAGCAGGCCAGCAGCTCAGAGTGCAGGGGTTATAACAGAGCCCCCAGGGGTCACCTGCATGTCCCTGCAGCCTTGGGGCAGGGGGATGCAAGCCGCTCTTCACTGCACATCTTTCGGGGATGATTCTCAGGCTGGCTGAATGCAGTGCTGGCCTTCAGCTGGAGCCCCGGCCATAGATCCCTCCAGATTTCCCACCACAAGCCTGGGAGCTGTCTGTGATGCTTCCTGTTGGTGTTTTATGGGATTGCGTGGGTGTGCGCGTGCGTGTGTGTGTGTGTGTGTGTGTAAGAGAGAGAGTTTTAGTCCTCTAACAAACTACACAAGAGAAGGGCTATTCAAGCTTAGGAACCAAGAATCGAAGAAGGAATAATTAATTCAGATACAGAAACAGAAGGTGTGGCAAAAATAGCTGAATTATTGAGCCTCTTGTTGGGGTTCTCTGCGACACTCAGCACCTTGAAACGAAACTCCTGGGCCCCAGAGAGAACAGCAGTTGGGGGTGTTAGGGCCCCACTGGTGAGGGTCTCCAGGAATCTTGTGAGATCCCAAGACAGTGGAGGAGGCCGGAACTGCACAGCTCTGCTGGCCTACAGGGCGGCTTCAGCTCCTCTGAACACGTGTTCACCCCCTAAGCCAGCAGCCAAGCACAGCACTAGTCCTGTCCCCCAACAGGAGCTGTGGGGCGAGAGGGAGGGCGGCTCGCTTGAGAGCAAGTCCTCTTATTCTCTATTTAATCCTTAAACACCTTGTGTACAACGCTGACTTAATTCTGCTTAAGAATTAAGGTGTGGGGGCAAGATTCCCTTTGTCTTCATGTCCATTCTCCTTCTGCCCTTCCTCAAAGCGTTCATTCGTGTTTCTGCTGTATATCCTTTTCTTTTAAGAGGTTACTGTAAAATATATATACCATTGAACTGATGAGGATGCTTATTTTAATGGTGAATTTTTTATTGACGTGCTATTCACAAACCATCAAAATGACCATTTTAAAGTGTACAATTAACCCGGGTGTCAGTGTGTTCACGGTTATGCAACCTACACGCTGGTCTAAGTTTAGAATGTTTTATCATCTCAAGGAAGAAGCTTTGTACCTGTTCGTGGTTATTCACCAGTCCCTGCTGCACCCGCCCCAGACCACCTAATGATTTGCTTATTCTGGACTTTTCCTGTAAATGGAGGCAGGCAGCGTGTGATCTTTGTGGCTGACTTCTTTCATCCAGTAAAGAGTTCTCTGGGTTCATCCGCGCTGCAGTACGTGTCAGAGCTCCATTTCTTCCTTTGACTTTAAACTATCCCAGAGTTTGGAAGTTCCAGGTTTGTGTTTCCATGCATCAGCTGTGGACACTTGGGTTGCTTCCATTTTGCGGCTATTATAAATAGCACTGCCTTGATCATCTGTGTCCAGGCTTGGTGTGGACTTAACGCTTTCCTTTCTCGGGAATATTTGCCGAGGAGTGGGGTGTGCTGGGTAGCCTGGTAACTGTGTAAGCTGCCCACCTGGAAGCGGGTATGGACATGGGACAAGTCACAAAGACACGAAACGTCTGTCCTGGTTGAGATTCAGCCACTTCCCTTGAATCAGCACCCCTTGGTGCAGCACATCATTGGTCAATTTTCGGCGTTCCGAAGGGGCAGGTTTTGACTGTTTCTGTTTTGGTGGAGCAGAAGCTCCTTTCCACCAGCCTCACCATGTCAGGAGTCACTCCTTACCAGCTGAGCCACAAGGGAAGCCCGAGAATACTGGAGTGGGTAGCCTATCCCTCTCCAGGGGATCTTCCCAACCCAGGAATCGAACCGGGGTCTCCTGCCTTTGCAGGTGGATTCTTTACCAACTGAGCTGTCAGGGCAGCCCCCACGTCAGGATGATGCGTACAAAGTTCCGTAAGTGATACTGCTCCAGAGCACTCACCTGGATCTTATTTTTCCTTCATCCTTTCCTTTTGAGCTCTACTAGTGCCTATTAGCGGAGAAGGCAATGGCAACCCACTCCAGTGTTCTTGCCTGGAGAATCCCAGGGATGGGGGAGCCTGGTGGGCTGCCGTCTATGGGGTCGCACAGAGTCGGACACGACTGAAGCGATTTAGCAGCAGCAGCAGCAGCAGCAATGTCTATTAGTGTCCCTTCTGGAACCCTGATTCTAACTGATACATGGTATTCCAGAAATCAGCTCATTAAATCACGTTATCCTCCCCAACTTTGACAGAATGACAGCCTAACTAGGACACTGTAGTAATGATGGTGAGATATTAATATTTTCCCTTCATTGCACAGGAAGTTCATACTTTCATTTTTTTTTCTTTCATTCACTTGCTTGAATGAATTTATTAGGGCATGATCTGAGTTTGTTAAAATTTCCCGATTTTCAAGTACAATTTGATGAGTTTTGAAAAATGTCTCAAGTCATATAAGCATCATTGCAATCGTGATATGAAATATTTTATCACCAAAAGCAGTTCCTTTCTGCTCCTTAACCATCAGTTCCTTTTCCCTGGCTCTTTGAAAACATGGGTTTGCTTTCTATCAAACAGGCAGGCCTCTGCTAGAATCTCACGCGAATGGAATCTTAAGTATGTGTACCTTTGTCTCTAGGCTTTTCCTCTTATTAAAAAGCCTCTGAGATTTAGCAGTATTGTTAAATCTATCAGTAGTTACTTCCTTTTTATTATTATATAGAATTGTCTTGTGTGGACTTAGCTCTGTTTGTTAATCCTTTCGACACTTGAAGGGCATTTGAGTTACTTCCCGTTTGGCGCTATTTAGAATAAAGCTATAAGCGTTCATGTACAGGTAATTTTGTGACCATACGTTTTCATTGCTTTGGGCAAAATACCTACGAGTAGAACTGTTGGTGCTCCAATGAGTACATGTTTATCTTAATAAGAAACCGGCATACGGTGAATCATGGTTTTGTGAATTCGTTCGCCGTCTGTATAACTTCGGCAAATGCACTGTGCAGATCCTCTGTTAATTTATTATTAGGCTGTTTGCCTTTGTATTGTTGAATTTCTAAATATGCATTGTTAAATAAATATTTTGTAAATTGCTTCTTCCAGCGTGTGGTTTTGTTTAATTTTCTTAAGAGCCTTTATGGTGTCCTTTGAAAAGTAAAGTCTTTTACTTTTGCTGAAGTTTGATTTGTCCCTTCTTTTCCTCTATGATTTTCCATTTCGTGTCCTATTTAAGAAACTTTTGTCTCATCCAAGATCAGTAAGTTTTTTTCTTATGTCTGTCTCTGGAAGTGTTACTGTATTCTTAGATTTAGTTTTGTTATCCATTTGATGTTAAGTTTTGTAAGTGATGTGAAGTAAAGTTCTAGGATTTTTTTTTTTTTTTTGGTGTATGGATATCCAGTTGTTTTAACACAATAGATTGAAATGAAAATCATTTTCCTATTGAGTTGCCCTTTTATTTGCACCTTTGTTGAAAGTCAGGTGGCTCTATGTATGTGGGTCTATTTTTTGGACTCTCTCTTCTGTTCTGTTGGTCTGTTGGACTACCCTGGGCTTCCCAGGTGGTGCTAGCGGTAAAGAACCCTTCAGCCAATGCGGGAGATACAAGAGCCACGAGTTCAATCTCTGGGTCTGGCTGGGAAGATCCCCTGGGGAAGAGAATAGCAACCCACTCTGGTATTCTTGCCTGGAGAATCCTATGGACAGAGGAGCCTGGTGGGCTACAGTCAACAGGGTTGCAAAGAGCTGGACAGGACTGAAGCGACACAGCACGCACACACAGGTGGGCCTAGTGGTAAAGAATCTGCCTGCAGTGCAGGAGACCCTGGTTCCTTCCCTGGTTCAGGAAGATCTCCTGGAGAAGGGAATAGCTACCCACTCCAGCACTCTTGCCTAGAGAATTCCATGGTCAGAGGCGCCTGGCTGGCTACAGTCCATGTGGTCACAAAGAGTCAGACAGGACTGAGTGACTATCACTTTCAACATTTAGCCAAGTAGGCATTGCCTGCAATGAGCTGTGTGGGAGTCCCATGAACATGGTTGGGAAGAAACGTATGTGCCTTTTCTGCTTTGCATCATATTACAGCACTTATGTCAACTGACTGCTACTGCTAAGTCGCTTCAGTCGTGTCCGACTCTGTGCGACCCCATAGACGGCAGCCCACCAGGCTCCTCCATCCCTGGGATTCTCCAGGCAAGAACACTGGAGTGGGTTGCCATTGCCTTCTCTAATGCGTGAAAGTGAAAAGTGAAAGTTGAAGTCGCTCAGTCCTGCCGACTCTTAGCGACCCCGTGGACTGCAGCCCACCAGGCTCCTCCATCCATGGGACTTTCTAGGCAAGAGTACTGGAGTGGGGTGCCATTGCCTTCTCCGATGTCAGCTGAAGGATGGAGTGAATCCTGCGAGTCCATCCCTGGTTGTGGACTGGGCCGTGGAGCGGAAGTGTGTCGGGAAGGCTGGCTCCTGTCATCACGATGGCTCCAGGGCGGGGCCACGTGCTCCTTGAGCTCTGACAGGTCCCAGGGCTGGGGATATGTGGTGCTTCTGTGTGTGGCTATGTGTGTGCCTTGCGTGTGCCTGTGCACAGTGGGAGGGTGGTCCAGTCTCTCACCGCTCCAGGTGGAGTGACCATGGTCGTTCACATTCGCCGACAGCTCTTCTGGTGGTTCATGGCTGAGTTTAGGCCGTGGAGCATTTATTATCTCCCTGAAAAAGCACAGCTTGAGTTGGGGGCCGTGTTCTTTTTCCCTCATGAGCTTTAAGGCTGGTCTTGGTCTACGTTTGGTTCTAGAGGGCGAGGCTTCTCAAGTAGAAGTGGGTGTATGGTCATTTCAGCGACGTTGATGGTTTCACCCCACGGGGCCTCGTGCAGCCCTGCTATGGTGGGCAGTCACTGAGAGCCCTGGGAAGGTGGGCGTGCCTGTGCTGGTCCGGGAGTCTGCCCGGGGTCGGGCTCACTGGGCGTGATCTGCCTGGGACACCTGCAAACCTGCAGGCTGCCCACCTTTGGGCACCAAAGGCCACGTCCCAGTTGGACCCTTGTGAATGGCTGCAGCTTTGACCGGGTGTCACAGATAGGTCATGGCGCCTTTCAGAATAGGCCTTCTTCTGATGCGGGTTAATCCAAGGCAGTAGGTGGGTGGGCTCATATTGGCGGCTCCCTTGTTTGCTCTGATGCGGGTTAATTCAGGGCAGTAGGTGGGGGGGAGGCTCATATTGGTGGCTCCCTTGTTTGCTTGAGTAAAAGCCTGACCCTGGGGCTTGGTATCTTTAAAGATTCAGTTCCTAACAAAACAAGTTATTTTACCCCACCTGTTTCCTCCTTGGTAATCCCCGCTCATCCCAAATAAAAGCATATTAGATGGGTTCAAAGATCCTCTGAGCTTTCAGAGTCTACAACACGTTTCCTGGTTCAGAATCAGAAATGTGTGAGAGCATGTAAATGGGGAAGAGGCAAAGGGGACCTGAAGACTCGCACACACATGCACAGGCACGCACGCACGCACACCACGCAGAGTACCCCTGAACACCGAGGCAGGAAAGTGCTCCTCCTCTCACTGCAGCTCTTTCCTCTTGTCTCCAAGGTTCTCTTACTCCGACTCTGCCCTGAGGGTCAGTTGCAAAGACCAGAATATCTTGCCCTTTGTTTTACATTTAGTCTCATTTTGGGGGCCGTTGGTTGCTCTTGGAGTCCAGGACCCTGTGATAAGAGAGGCTTCAGTCCTAAGCTTGGGCCTTTCCTTGGGGCCCCTCCAGCTCCTGGGTCAGAAGGAGCTAGCTGAGTGCCACTGACAGTGCCCAGCACTTGCCAGGACTTCACTCAGCTGTCCCTTGGGAGCAACAGGAGATGAAGCTGGTCGTTTCTACATGCCAGCCCCGTGGACCGTGTCTGCATGCAGACTCACATTTGAATTAAAACTCTTGAATCGTATTTCAGGAAACTTAATTCAGCTCATCGGATGCTTCTTTTTACTGAGCACATGCATAATACCTGTGTGCCAGACCCAGAGAAGGCCTGTGGGTCACCGCTGGACACTAAGCCCAGGTCCACAGCAAAAGGAGGAAACGTGTTAGAACTGGAGAATTCAGGAGCATATCCCAGTAAGGAACATGGAGCAGAAGAAATGGCAAGTGCGGGAAAGCAAGGGTTCTTAGCTGTACAGAAGAATTATTTCACTTATGAAAGATGTCATCCTGAGACCACCCTTAGGCACACCTTTTGAGGACAGATCATTGGAAATATGACAAAAAAATAACCCCCTCAAAATGCCTGGGAACTTTAGCCCGTAGAGACTTCTAAAATTCTCTATTAGAGAAATTTTACTAAAAGGTTATCTTTCAGGAAAATGGGGCTCGTTTTGCCCGGAGGCCTTGCAACTTTCAGAGGAAAGTCTTCGTGTTACAGATCTGTAGGGAATTAAGGCAGCTTGAACGAAAAGAGGAAATATGGAGCATTTTCTAAAAAGTACTGCGGCTATAGTTCTGTTTCTTTACTTGGCAAAGTTGTCATACCTAAAATTTCCTCGTAAAGCCTTGGTCAAAATAAGAATTTTCTTTTGACTTAATCTCAACATCAAAATGGGGAAAACAAGATGTAAAGTCGAGATGATAACGTTCTTTAAATCTCCACTGGGCATCCTTTAAAAACGATAACAGTATAAGCTTAGAAATGAAAAGTGAAAGCTTTGTCACCAAAATGCCTAAGTCAAATAAAGGCTCTCCCACTCACCAGATGTGTGGTTCAGGCAATTAACACAGCCTCCCTAGTCTCAGTCTTCTCATCTATAGAATGGGGAAGTAATAGAATCTGCTTCACTGAGATGTTATAAAAAATAAATGAGCTGGTACTTGAAAACCACACGTGCCAAGCACACAGAAGATTCCCAGTAAATTTCCACTTATTCGTGGTTTGGTGGTTATTAATTTTGACCTACAGCGTGCAGGGTATTGGGAGGGGCTTGGACTCAGTTTGGGAGCACTGGGGGCAGGTGTGTCACAAACAAGAATAAGCTAGACCTAAGCTGATCTTTTTCTAACAAACTGAAATAGAGTTGACTCACAGAATGGTGTTATCATCAGGTGTACAGCAGTGACTCCGCTATACACACACACACACACACACACACGTGCACATACACACACACACACAGACACACACACACACATACACACACAGACACACACACAGACACACACACACACAGAGTTGGACATGACTGAAACGACTTAGCAGCAGCAGCAGGGCACTCTAAGGGTTTCTTGAAAAATGGCTTGGGGGTAAGAAACCAATACTTATACTGAAGAGATAATAGAAGCCCTGGTTCTTCCGTTCAGTTCAGTTCAGTCGCTCAGTCGTGTCCGACTCTTTGCGACCCCATGAATCACAGCACGGCAGGCTTCCCTGTTCATCACCATCTCCCGGAGTTCACTCAGACTCACGTCCATCGAGTCTGTGATGCCATCCAGCCATCTCATCCTCGGTCGTCCCCTTCTCCTCCTGCCCGCAATCCCTCCCAGCATCAGGGTCTTTTCCAATGAGTCAACTCTTCGCATGAGGTGGCCAAAGTACTGGAGCCTGTCTCTTATA
>SJXQ01001542.1:0-237710 GCA_006408695.1 Aepyceros melampus | reverse complement strand
CGGAGTCGCTAAGAGTCGGACATGACTGAGCAACTGAACTGAACTCAGAGCCACCAGAACTTACAGAAACAGGCTCTTGGAGGGCACAAACACAACGTTATGTGCACCAGGACCCAGGAGAAAGGAGCAGTGACACCACAAGAGACTGATCCAAACTTGCCCTTGAGCGTCCAGGAGTCTCTGGTGGAGGCGTGGGTCAATGGTGGCCTGCTGAAGGGTCGGGGTCACTGAGTGTGACAGTGTATGCCTGGGACCTTTTGAAGAAGGTTGCCATTATCTTCATTACCTCCACCATAGTTTGGCTTCAGGTCAAACAACAGGGAGGGAACACAGTCCTGTCCATCAATAGAAAACTGGATTAAAGACTTACTGAGCATGGTCCTGTCCATCAGAACAAGACCCAGTTTCCCCCTCAAGTCAGTCTCTCCCATCAGGAAGCTTCCATAAGCCTCTTATCCTTATCCATCTGAGGGCAGACAGAATGAAAACCACAATTACAGAAATCTAATCAAACTGATCACATGGACCACAGCCTTGTCTAATTCAGTGAAACTATGAGCCACACCATGTAGGGCCACCCAAGATGGACGGATCATGGTGGAGAGTTCTGACAAAATGGACCCAGTGGAAAAGGGAATGGCAAACCACTTCAGTATTCTTGCCTTGAGAACCCCATGAACAGTATGAAAAGGCAAAAAGATAGGACACTGAAAGATGAACTCCCCAGGTCAGTAGGTGCCCAATATGCTACTGGAGATAAGTCGAGAAATAACTCCAGAAAGAATGAAGAGATGGAGCCAAAGCAATTGATCACATGGACCACAGCCTTGTCTAATTCAGTGAAACTATGAGCCACACCATGTAGGGCCACCCAAGATGGACGGATCATGGTGGAGAGTTCTGACAAAATGGACCCAGTGGAAAAGGGAATGGCAAACCACTTCAGTATTCTTGCCTTGAGAACCCCATGAACAGTATGAAAAGGCAAAAAGATAGGACCTGAAAGATGAACTCCCCAGGTCAGTAGGTGCCCAATATGCTACTGGAGATAAGTCGAGAAATAACTCCAGAAAGAATGAAGAGATGGAGCCAAAGCAATAACACCCAGCTGTGGATGTGACTGGTGATGGAATAGCCCAACTGTAAAGAGCAATATTGCATAGGAACCTGGAATGTTAGGTCCACGAATCAAGGCAAATTGAAGGTGGTCAAATAGGAGATGTCAAGAGTGAACACTGACATTTTAGGAATCATCAAACTAAAATGGACTGGATTGGGTGAATTTAACTCAGATGAGCATCATATCTTTTACTGTGGGGAAGAATCCCTTAAAAGAAATGGAGTAGCCCTCATAGTAAACAAGAGTCTGAAATGCAGTACTTGGATTGCAGTCTCAAAAACAAGAGAATGATCTCTGTTCATTTCCAAGGCAAGCCATTCAATATCACAGTAATCCAAGTCTGTGCCCCGACCAGTAATGCTGAAGAAGCTGAAGTTGAATGGACCTATGAAGACCTACAAGACCTTCTAGAACTAACACCCATGGAACTGAAAGCTAAAGAGAAGTTTATGTCTCCAGAAAGTAATACAGAGGTCAGCCAACATGCCTGACATACCTATCCATAAGACACAGGCCAAAGAAATCTAACCTTGTAATAGGGCAAGAAGTATTTGAAATAGAACACTTGGTTAGCCAATAGATTTTTAATTTATGGACTTTAAAAAAATTAGATACCTTCTATTCTGGATTTAACCTAAGAGATTCACATCCACAGAGTTGATAAAGGCAAAACAAACAATCAAAATTAGGGTCCACATTGACAGTGGTCCTTGAACACCTCTAGGGAGCAGAAGCTCATCCTGCAGAAGATCACAGTCAGTTTGTGCTTAGTAACTGAGTGAAAAATCCTGGCCTGGAGAGCAAGCATCCCAAGAATCTGACAGTGTTTAGGACATGCTGCCCCCAAAATATGGCACCTCGGTGTACTGAGGATTTCAAGTTGGAGGAATTTAAGGAATGGAGGTGCAGGAAAGACTTTCTGATCTTCTCCTGAAGTGGGTCATAAAACCCTCCTTCGAGAGCTGCCCTCTACTCTTGAGCAAACCCAGCATAGAACCACTCTGGTGAACCATTTTTTGGGTCTTCATTTTCTTATAAAGTTTCCTGTGTCATGTAAAGCTTCAATAAATTTGTCTATTTTTCTCTTGTTAATCTGTCTTTTGTAATGGGGTCCTTGCAGAAAACTTAGAAGCATAGAGAAAAAAGATATTCCCGCCATCAACAAATTATAACTTGCAGATATTAGCTGTAATTTCTGATGCTGGAAGAGCAACCCTCCCAAATATGAGTTTAGACCGTTACTTCTTGGAACTTTCCTGCCATATTTACAAATATGACCCAGGCTACATGTCTCCAGTTGATGGCTCCCTTTCCCCACAGCCTTCTCCTCTGTTTGTCTCTCTGTCTTCTCCTCTTCTGTCTCTTATAAGGACATTTGTCACCGGATTAAGGGCCTCCCCAGGTAATCCAAGATGATTTTTCTCTCAAGATCTTTAATTGTATCTGCAAAGACCCTTTTCTCAAATCTGATCACATTCCCAGGTTCTGGTTGGCTGTATCTTTCAGAGGGCTTTCCAGGTAGTGCTAGTGGTAAAGAGACCACCTACCAATGCAAGAGATGTAAGAGACAAGAACAAGTTCTATCCCTGGATTGGGAAGATCCCCTGGAGGAGGGGATGGCAACCCACTCCAGTATTGCCTGGAGAATCCCCCGGACAGAGAAGCCTGGCAGGCTTTGGTCCATAGGGTTGCAAACAGTCAGATGTAACTGAAGTGACGGCGCGCACACATCTTTCGGAGGGACCACTATTTAATCCACCACAGCACAAGTTCGTCCCCTAGACTTAGGCCTCCAAGTCAACACTGAGCAGTGTCTGTTGGTGCCTAAGCTGATCTCCAGGTAAGACTCATTGGTGGCTTGGATTCAAGGGCAGCTCCCAGAGGCTGTTCTCCTGCCTCTCTCTACAGTCCCTGCTGCGTGGAGGGTCAGGGAGGCAAAGCACTGGGAGCAGCAAAGCTCATCCTGTCTTCATTCCCAACAGAGGTTTTTCATGCTCAACTTCCTGCAGTGCAGCATAGAAAGGAAAACTCCTTATTTCCCTGTTTTTCTAAAGATACTCATTTCTGCTATTATTCACAGCCTTGAAAATTTCTCTTTAGCTCTTATGTCTATGACTGTTTCTTTTAGAGGTTCTCCATGTTTACGTATGGGAAGAAATTAATTTGGTATCTCAGGCATTTTAGAGTTTAATTCCAACCTTCCACTATTATTTCATTTCACACTGTTTATAACCCCAGTTTCTTTTTGACTTTTCAGCATGATGATGATACTGGCTTTCCTTCTCCTCGATTCCTGGGTCGTATTTTTTCTGATATTGAAACTAACTCTTAAAGAATGAGATTGACTGTAATGTGCACTGATATCCATTTTTTTTTTCCCCAGAGGAAATTGTAATATCTGATGTCTTACTATGCAATATCAAGTGTTCCTTAAATTATTCTTTCAGGAGGCAGAAGAGGATGTGGAAATAAATTATCGTCAGCTCTTGACTGTGGACTGCCTGCACTTCCCTGGTCTCTGGAAACTGTTAGGGGTGGCTTGAAGGAGGGAGAGGAATCAAAACTAACTTCAGCCAACTTGGCCACTTGTGAGGCTCTCTGGAAAAATATTTGGAGAGGAAAAGCCTGGAATTATTGACTAACATGAAGTGTTTGGCATGTTTTGTGAATTTCACTCCTCCTGAGCTGTTCAGAACCTGTATGTTAGATGACAGTAAGGCATCACTTTGATAATCTAATTTTGAAAGTTCCTTGACAGACTCTAACATCAGAATGTGGGGAAATTATGAAGGACGTTGGAAATTTTTGAAAGTTTTGTCCGTTATTTATTTCCACGCATTCCTGGTTCACATGGGTCTTCCCAGGTGGCACTAGCAGTAAAGAACCAGCCTGCCAATGCTGGAGATGAAAGAGATGGGGGTTGGATCCCTGGGTTAGGAAGATCCCTGGAGGAGGGCATGGCAACCCACTCCAGTATTCTTGCCTGGAGAATCCCATGGACAAAGGAGCCTGGCGGGCTACTGTTCATATTATTGCAAAGACTTGGACACAACTGAGGCCACTCAGCACGCATGCAGGCACTGGTTCCCTTGAGACTTGTTACTTTTATTTTCCTTCTGGAGGATCATTGTTTCCTGGCATGAAGTCAGAGTCTCTGAGGCTAACACTGAGGAGTTACAAAAGTAATGAAAATGCTTTTTAAAATTCATTTTTTAGAATTTTTGTTAATATTTTTCAGAACCTTGTTTTTCAATAGGATGGTGTGTTTATTTCATAATGAAAGTCCAGCTGACAAACCCTCAACTACTTTTCCTCCATACTGCTAAAAGGTAGTCAAATTCAGTTCCTATAACTAGTTCCTATAATCTTGTTTCTCTGGGCTTTTTTTCTTCAGGCTTTGTCACTGATAGAAAAGATTCAATCCCAGCCTATTGGATATCGAACTGTCTATGGCAGGACTGTAATGACTGGTCTTGAAAGAACATGCGTGTTTCAGACATTGTTCTTTCCAGAAGGTATACTGTGCTGAGTGTCAAGAGAATCTGAAAGAGCTATTCAATAAGGATATTTCATATTATGTTCAAGAAAAATTCTAGTTATTTTTACATTAAATAACTATAAATTTTTACATTTTTAAAATTCATAACTAAGTTGCAAGTTTGATATTGACAGAGTTCAGAACTTGCTACCCCAGAACATGGCACATTGATATGTTGAGTATTTTAAGCTGAAGGTGTATGAGATAAAGTCAAGAAGCAGGAGAGTCTGTCTGACCTCCCCCTGTGCTTCTCCCTCCTGTGAAATGTGCCCTCCTCACATGAACATGCTCATCTCTAGGATGGAGAGAGAAAAGTCCAAATAAATAGGACTTAGCAAGTTTCCCCAGCTTATTACATGTAGCTCATACGGCCTTTGTCCTACCATAATTCTCTACAACTGTCCACTCTTGGCCTAATCTAGCATGAAACACTCAGGTTTAACCATTTTTTTAATTCTTCATTTTTTGAGGAAGTTTCCTCTATCATGTAAAACTTATGTTAAATAAACTTGTATTCTTTCCTCTTGTTACCATGTCTTCGTCAGTTTAACTTTCAGACTCAGCCAGGGACCCAAGCGAGTCAAGGAAAAGTTTTTCTTCCCCTATAATATCAAAGGTTAGTTCATGTTTTATTAAACAAATATTCGAGTTCATTGCCACCAGGACCAAGATAAATAATTTTTTACTTTCCATTGTTTTTGAGTTAATGTTCTAGCTGAATCATTTCTCTAAGAGACAGTGTTCACCATCATTGTTGTCTAACTTCATATTTTCACCCAGGAATTTTTACCACTTCCCTGAAGGCTGTTTTCTTTTTGTCCAGACTTGGATAAATGATCATGGATCCAGAGTCCAAAGTCACTCATTCAGTTTCCTATATATCTGTGAAGGGATTGAATATTTTTGAAAACAGTATTTCTCATTAAACAAAAAAAAATTCTTCCCAGTGATTGTAAGTCAGGTTTTGTTTACAAAGGTCATACTAGGAGCATGCTGCTGCTGCTGCTGCTAAGTCGCTTCAGTCGTGTCCGACTCTGTGCGACCCTATAGACGGCAGCCCACCAGGCTCCCCCGTCCCTGGGATTCTCCAGGCAAGAACACTGGAGTGGGTTGCCATTTCCTTCTCCAGTGCATGAAAGTGAAAAGTGAAAGTTAAGTTGCTCAGTCATGTCCAACGCTTCACGACCCCATGGACTGCAGCCTACCAGGCTCCTCTGTCCATGGGATTTTCCAGGCAAGAGTACTGGAGTGGGGTGCCATTGCCCTCTCCACCAGGAGCATAAATGCTATTAAACTTCTACCTCAGAGAATTAGAAACTTTCCTAATGAATTTCTTCCTTCTTAATCTGCTCACCTAATGTGAAGAGCCGACTCATTGGAAAAGACCCTGGTGCTGGGAAAGATTGGAGGCAGGAGGAGAAGGAGATGACAGAGGATGAGATGGTTGGATGCATCACCGACCTAATGGACATGAGTTCAAGTAAATTCAGGAGATGGTGAAGGACAGGGAAGCCTGGCATACTGTCGCAAAGTGTCGGACACAACTTAGTGACCGAACAACATTAATCTGCTCAGAGCTCGTTTATGTTTGCCTCAGACAAAAACAGCCACCTAATATTCTTTCTAGCCTTACAGAGTTTATACTCCAGGAGAGAATATGGTAAAACAAGTACAACAGCATGTTAAAGAGCAAGAGGTAAGATGAGAAACTAAACCAGGATAATAGAAGGATAAGACTGGGGTGAGGCTGATCAAGGCAGGCCCTTCAGGGAGACAGCAGATGAGGTGAGATCTTAAGGACAAGCGCATCCGACAGATGGACATGAGGGTCTCATGGTAGGAACAGGCTTGGTCAATTGGAGAAAGACAGGGTGTGGTAAGCGAGTGATGGGAGTAGAAAAACATGGGCTTGTAAAGCTTGGCAGGCTCTAGGTCTGGTGAGTCTTGAGAACTAGGCAAGGCAGTTGAGTTTTATTCTAACAGCTAATGGGAGAGAATAGAGGGATTTATGCAGAGAAATAACAGGATGTAATTTACATTTTAAAAGGATTTGGCTGCATTGAGTCTTAGCTGGCACGTGCGATCTTTCGCTGTGGCTTCTCTCTAGCTGTGTGCCCTGGCTCTAGAGCTCGTGGGCTTAGTAGGTGCCCTGCAGCATGTGGGAGCTTAATTCCCAGACCAGGGATCAAACTTGCATTCCTTGCATTGGAAGGCAGATTCTTAACCACTGGACTACCAGGGACAGCCTGTAATTTACATTTTTAAAAGATTTCTATAAGAGGGTTATAGAGAAAGAGATGGGAGAGCACTTGGATGGCAGTTTCCACAGCTGAGGCTAGAGAGGGAGGGGGCTTGGACTGGGGTGGCACGAGCAGCTGTGTTGAGGGGTCAGATTCAGAACACGAGTCGTAGGATTTGACAAGATTTCCTGGTAGGGTGGTTGCAGATGCTGATGAAAGAACAAAATCAAGGAGTCTCTGGGGTGTTTGGCTTGAGTAACTGGGTAGATGATAAGCTAATGAGATGCACAAGACTGGAGGAGAAGCGATTTGGGGAAAACTAAGAGTTCTGTTGTGGACAAGTTAGGTTGGAGAGTGTCAACCAAGAAATGTTGAAGGCTGCAAATAAGAAAGAGAATTTGTTTGCTGCCTTAAGAATTGAAATTCAGGAGGCACTGATTTGAGCAGTAACTCAAATTTGTTCTGAGAAAAATAGGAAATTGTGGGGTTTATAAAGGCAACTGACAAAGACGTTCCAGAGACATTACACAGGTTATTTTTACAGAACTATGATTGGTGCAGGCACTCAGCCACTTGGAAGCAGACTGGTTGCTAAGCTGTGATTTCTAAAGAGTAAATTAAAAAAAAAAAAAAAGTTCCAGAGGGCTTAGGAAGGCCAAGTCAAAAGTTTCTGTTGCATCCAAAGTAGATGTAAGTTTCACATCCCTAATGGCCTCCTGGATTCATTCTAGATCCTTTAACATAAGTGACTCCATGTTGTTGTTAATCATTCACAAGAGGCTCAGTGGACGCCCATGTGGAGACATGGAGCAGGGAAGAAGAGATCTGGGTTGGGGCTACAAAAGTGAGTTGTTAGCATGAAGCTGGTGTTTAAAGCCATGTGAGTGAGTGCAGATAAAAAAGAGAAGCAAGCTAAAGGCAGAGCGGTGGGCAGCTCTAAGGAAATGCTTTGTGGACGAGGAGGAGGATCCAGTGAAAGACACCAAAAAGGAGTGGCCTGGAGATGCGGGGACGCCAGGCTAGTGTGGCCCACAAACTTAAAGTGAGAGAAGCATTTCAGGAAGAAGGGCATGGTAGGCTGTATCAGGCCTCCAGAGAGGAGGGGGCGAGAGGGGTACAGATAAGTTGTCCCCCGGGAGAGGTGGGGGGACTGCTGCCTTGGCAGGTAGGATGCGCCTTTGGAGGAGAAGTCAAGAACGTTGCCCCTGATCTCATCTTTGCACCTCCAGGGTGAGCTAGTATTGCTTCTGTTTTTTTTTGTTTATTCTTTTCTTCAGACCAGTGTTACTGTTGGGATTACACAGGGTGAATCTGCCTGTCACCCATGTCCCTATCAAAGGAGAGTCATATACATGGTTGGCATTGGTTTCTTAAGCTCACTGATCTCATCATTACAATGTAATCCATTCTTTATTTGGTTACAGAGTCACTTCATTCTTCCCCCACGTGCTTCTTTTTACCGGATCCTTGTGAGTAGCTCCTCAAAGGCAGATTGAACTTGAACCCTTTTCTGAGTTTCATAAGACAACTTGTTCAATGGGATCTTCCATCTTTGGAGTCAGGCACACCTGGGTTTGAATCCTGGCCTCATCACTTGCTTGTTTTGTAAACTTGGCAACTTTATACAATCCATGTGTGCCTCCATTAACTCAACAGAAAACAGGGATACAGGGCTTCCCTGGCTCTCCAGTGGTTCAGACTCAGTGCTTCCACTGCAAGGGGTACAGGTTGGATCCCTGGTTGGGAAAGTGAAATACCACATGCCACTCAGTGAGACCGAAAACAAAACAAAACAAAAAACTGGGACACACTTTACAACCCATCCACAGAGCTGTTTTGAGACCACTGCTACAATGCCCAGTGTTTAGCACATAGTAGAATAAATGATATCAGCTGTAGCTTCAGCACCATATAAATCTGTAACAGATACAAATAAAATGCAATGGCTTTGCTAAAATTTTGAATCAAGGTGCTGCGAGATTAAAGATCTCTTTAGAAAGAGAGACCTTGAGATATGACACTTATCAGTGAGCTTCATCTTCCCCTTGACGATTTGCGCTAATTACTGTAGCTTCAACATTATTCCCCAAGTACTGGGACAGTCTCCATCCATTGTCAATATCAGAGGACCAGGGATTGATTTTATAAAGGGAGCAACAGGGTTTCCTTTACAGATGCAAATGAAAAAGCTGGGTTTCGCCTGTTTGGGGGCTTTCACTTGTCTAACTTTAAAAGGCATTCAGTGGAACCCTGTCCTAAGCACAGCTCTAGTTGTATCAGGAAGAAAGAATGTATTGTAACTACTTTGTTCTCAGGCATTGTCTCATTCTGAACCACATATGCCATGGGATGCTGGGCAAAATCAATGTCTTTGGTCTTATTATTAGCTGCCCTTGGGCTTCCTAGATAAACCTTGGAGGGCTGAGTTCACAGCTTTGCTGGAGATTCACAGCTGGAATAAGAAGTTCAAGCAAGAAACACAAAGAGGAATACATCCCTTTAATGTAAAAGTAGACTAGATGAAGTTGCAAAGAGAAGAGGAGAAAGGATTTCCAAATTTCCTTTCCTGGAGAAAACCACCATCTCAAGTTCATAACAGGACATAATCTGAAAGCAAGTGGCTGAAAGGTGGTAGTTCCCACGTGGAGGTAAGTTTTGGAATCCCCTCTGGTGAGTTCAAATAGGAGCATTATCTGGAGCAACCCTGGACTCATAGAAGGTGACCTAGATGACTTCATTTAACTTAGATTCTCTTACCATGTCTTGAGTTGGCCTCCTTGTAGGCACAAAGTTTTGCTGGCACCTGCTTTGCCACATTGGCTGAACGTGTGAGCTGAGCTGTGTCTGTCGAAAATCCTGTCTACATTTGTCCATTTACTGCAAGTGGGTCATTCAAGGGCAGAACCTGGGTTGGCGCAAAACATCTGACTTTAACCGGAACTTTCACTTAGTTAGATTCAGGGGACCTGAATTTATTGCCTTTTTTTTATATTTAATTTCCAACATTAATACTTTTATTTGTTACTCTGTTCTTCTAAGGATAAAGTATGTAAGAAAAAAAAGCTTTTAGTTCCTTGTAATCAGGATGCTGCTGCTGCTAAGTCACTTCAGTCGTATCCGACTCTGTGTGACCCCATAGACGGCAGCCTACCAGGCTATTCCATCCATGGGATTTTCCAGGCAAGAGTACTGGAATGGGTTGCCACTGCCTTCTCTGTGTAATCAGGATAGCAATGCATTATCTGTGATACATTATTATCTCCACATTATCTACTTGTTCATAACTTCCTCTCAAGAATTTTCCTTGAGAACATTATGAATAAAAGAATAGTGTAAAAAAATTTATTTTTTAAAATTCTGCTAGTGAAAATGCATTAAAGTAGCTAATAATCCCAATTGAAGAGAATAAGATTGATTCTGCAGGATGGATGGTATGAAACAACTCCACCAGCAGTAAAGCATTTCACAGTGTTTTGCTAATGTGGGAATCTTGACGTATGGTGTTGACAGGTAAGGATGTTAGAAAAAGATAATAATCTTTAATTTTAAGAAACCATGATTTGATTTTAAAATCACTGTTATTTAGGACCCAGAATATTTTCATTTAATGACTATGTAATGTGATAAAAAATCCAATTCTATTCTATTTTTAAAAAATCAAATATGCATACAGCCTAGACAGTATCTGAGATACTATCATTCCTGCTGTGTAGTTTTGTCCTTTTCTTAAATGATTTTGAAGGCAAAAGATCAAATACAATTGAATTCTGAAGTGAAGAAAACTATTTTCCTGAAATGCTCAAAGGAGGAATGCTTAGCAAGAATGAATTAGTGAAGCAGAAAGACCAAGCTGAGCAGACGGTAGGAGGCGTGGACACTGCGGTGACGCTGGATCAGCCACTTCAGGAGGAGCAGACAGAAATAGTAGGAGGCCCCAAACCAGAAACTGGCACACTCACATTAGAAGCAGATGGAATTACATTGTATCCTGGGGCTTCCCATGTGGTGTTAGCGGTGAAGAATCCACCTGCCAATGCAGGAGACTTAAGAGATGTGGGCTCCATCCCTGGGTCAGGTCGATCCGCTGGAGGAGGGCATGGCACCCCATTCCAGTAGTCTTGCCTGGAGAATCCCATGAATAGAGAAGCATGGCAGGCTATAGTTCACGGGGGCACAAAGAGTCAGACACGGCTGTATTGATTTAGCATGCATCTCATTCTAAAAAAGAAAGTCTTTTTCATGATAATGTCAATAATAAAACTTGCATTAGTACGTAAAAGTCTATTCCTTTACAATGTTGAGAAGCAAGGAAAGGAGACTGATTACGAACAGAAGCAATCCATTCAATAGACCACAGAAGAAATAGCAGAGGGGTGTTTTCACCCTGTTAACCCAAGAGTAGAGGGTGGTGGCCCCACAGAACTCTGAGGGTTCTATAGAGACTCTGGTGCCTCAAGACAGGCAGGGGCAAATTTTGCTTCAAAAAATTTTAAATCTCCAGTTACCATGATTTCTTGTTCAGTAACTTTCATTTCCCTACATCTTTTCATCCCAGGGGCCACTGGACCGAGTGGTTTCTATTGTGCCAATAAAGAGGAAAATAGAAGCTCCTCCACCTCCAAGTCAAGTTAGGTCTCCACTCAGCACAGCTAACTGTTTTCCCAAGGGTGGTGGCCTCACTAGTGACACTGACCTGCCACGGGTCTTTGGAGATTAGAGCAGTGGTAGCTAGTGGGCGTCTGGGAATAAGAAATCCCCCCATGGAAGCAGTGAGCTCTCAACTCTGGCATAGCTGTGGCAGATGGTTTTGGGAGTCTTACGGGCAAAGTCAGTTCCAAGGAACCCTCTTACACTCATGTGTTGAACAGAGTAACAGAGGGGGAATTTCCTCTCTGTGTATTCACCTGGATGGATTCAATCCAAAGAGCAAAGACAGTCAAGCTTGGGTATGCACTGGGTGCTTTTCCTTTCTTCTCCCTTTGGGACCCCACTTTCAGAGTAGCTGCCCGGCCTCTTAATGGGAAGGATTTGCACTGATCTCTGACCCTGGTCTCCGGTGATGACACTGCACATTGCTGTTATCTACAGGATCGTGCCGGTGATGAGCAAGGCTATAGCTTCTCCAGGCCAAATGTCTTTTCTTCAACTAAATTATCTCCACCCTTAGGTGTCATACCATGACTTGAGATTTTGAACGGATCACCAATATTCTCGCTGGCTCTCAAGTTCTGTGTCTAAGCTTGTGACTGAAATGAAAATGAATGTCACAGTTGTTTGGAGGGTATAATTATGAATTGAAAATTGAATGCCAAGTGAAGTCTCAGTCTTCAACTAGGACACAAACTCCTCACATTAAGTTGTCCTCTATTCGTGATGACTTTCCTTTTAATTAAAATGCAGCCTGATAGGCAGAATCATGGGGCCCATGGAGCAGTTATGTGATTCACTCAACCATTTATATGCATGTGTGACCTATTTAGCTTTTAAAATCCTATTCAGTGCCCAAAAAACAACATCAGAGAATTCAAACAAAAGCTCGCAGGGAGTCCCATAATGAGACTGTTGTGATTATTCCAGTGATTAGCCCATTTCCTCCCTCTTTAGTAATTTCATTTAGAAAAGTAGTCATTTTAAGAACAACTAGATTTTCTTTATTGCTTTTCTAGTTTACTGTGAAATTGGCAAGCAGCCAACCGTCTGTGAAACTGCAATGATTACTATTACTTAAAATTTACCAAACCTCTTGAGGTACTATGGAAGTAGTTCTCCTTGCCTACAAGTGAAACTGCAATGATTACTATTACTTAAAATTTACCAAACCTCTTGAGGTACTATGGAAGTAGTTCTCCTTGCCTACAAAGACAAGGCCAGGAAAGGCAGGAATGAGACCTAACGTTGCACAAAAGTAGGTATCACCCCATGTTTCAATCTTTTAGCCTCATATCCCAGAAAAGGAGTTTGTGGACACTGTGGAGGGAAATGTCAGGTGCAGGAGGCTTTCAAGCTGCTGCCAAGAGGCCATGCACACATTTATCTGCCATTCACCATTTCTTGAAATGATGGGTGTGTTGCCCTTGAATGTAATTTACTTCTGAATAATTCGTATCCTTTAGCCTTGCATATTTCTCTCTTGTTCTTTTACACAGTGGAGAAGAGAAATTACCACTGGAACTCCTCTCACTTCACTGCCCCTGGCCACAGATGTTTCCAAGGAAGAAGGCTGAACCGTAAGATGAGAACCTAGGCCAGAGCGGCCCTCCAGGAGTAAGAACCCAATAATGTTATCACCGCGGTAGGCAGGCGGTCATCCTGACGTTTTCCCTCAGACAGCGACATCTAGTGGCCGAGGGTCATAGCCATCCACGTGCTGCCAAAGTTCCCAGGGGCAGGGAGGTGATGGCGTATGCCTCTTACAGCCAGTGTAACCACACAGCCAGGTTCTCCTACAACAGACTGGGTCTACGGACCCGTTGTCCAGGCATAATTATTAAAACGGCCTGCTTGACGTATTGGATAATGAATTACACAGCCTACTTGCTGCCTGATTGTAGTGCTCTCATCTATTCAGTGACAGGACACATTTTTAGCCAGTGTCATCACTGTGGGATAATGAGTTTGGGAAGATTATTCCCCATTGTGTAAAGCAATATTTATCGTTATCCATTCTGAAATTATCTTTCAAGCATTATGGGATGGTTCCCAGCTCTAATGCTGAAGCCTGGTGAGGAAGCTCATTTTCATGCTTTTGTAGATTTATCTACACCAGGCCTTTGTCTACCCAGATGGACGCCCCTAATTTTAGTCTATCCCCAGGGACCTCCTCCTTCTGATCATTAGTTTCCCTTGTTAATCAGGCTGCAGCAGTGTTTGGAGGAGACTCGCCTGGCTGTCTAAAAAGTGACACGCAATGCCTTGTCCTTTCAGGCACTAATGAAAGGCCATCTGGTAGGTGTGGGGCTTTCCAGCTGTATTATAATTTTTTTTTGAATTAAACATTTCTGACCACATAGAGAATAAAGGGCAGAGACTGAGTAGGTGGCCCATAGTGAATCCTTTGTTAATGTTTGCAGGGGGAAAAAAGAGAAGAAAAGAAATCAAAGTAAAAAGGAAGAGAAGAAGAAAAGAACAGTGAACATAATTAAGAAGCGATGTTATGAATTCAAAGACACTATTTGCAAGGGAAAAATGAGCTTCACTGTGTTGTATTTTTATCCCAAAGTCAACCTGAAGGAACAGCCTAACGTTTTAAAGGTTTGTTAAAAAATTCAAGAGTGATTTAAGTGACTCTCATAATTTCTGCTTTTCCAGGAATAGGAATTTTCAAAAAAAAAAAAAAAGTACTTAACAGAAGTAGAAGGAAAAAGGGGAACATTTTGTAATACATATCAACCCTTGTACTTTCTGTTTTTGATTTAGGAGTAAGATTCCATTAAAAAAAAAAGATGTATGAGAGATTTCCCTGTTTTGCATGGGGGACCTGAAAAGAGATGAGCTGGATCTGATTCCAGTCCTGCCTTACTGCAGATGTTACAATCTGTCTTCCTATGAAACATCAAGAGAAGGTAACACTTAACAGGTCCTATGCTGAATCTGACATGTTTCTCTTTCCCTTCATGCTAATCATCACAAAAACCATTCAAGTACAGCCTGAACTTCCCTTTGTAAGAACTTCCAAGCATTTAGGAAACCAAGTTTCTTAAGAAAATTATAATTCACTGGGAACACAGTCTAAACATGAGATGCATGTTTCCTGTGTATACTATTCGGACTCTAATCATTTAGAATTGCTGGACATTTAGACACAGACTAGATTGAAGTTCAACTGTATTTCATCTTCGATCAAAGAGTTTACTAAATAAAAATAAACCATACTTTACAGAAAGAGTTGTATTTCTCAAGGAAAAAGCTATTTTTAAACTGAGTCACATTGTTTTTGTTAAGCGCTGTTTTGTACTATACTATTTATAGAAGCAGATCACAATGGATCTCTACTTAAGAGTCCTTTATAAAGGCTGTATGTGACTGTTCTTTTTTTTCCTACAAAATGAGTTTTTCTTTTAAAAAGATTTTGAATATATAACTCGGACATACAGTCTTTCAGCTCATTTAATTTTTGAGATCTGATTATGAACATAAATGACAAAAAGTGTAAATTTATATATCATCATCTCTAAGTATTTAAGAGTTATTGGATGACTACAGTTAGTGGTGCAGGAGGACATAGAAACCTACTCCAGTATTCCTGCCTGGGAAATCCCATGGACAGAGGAGCCTAGTGGGCTACACAGTCCATGGGGTCACAAGAGTGGGACATGACTTGGGACTAAACAACAACAGTTGGTGGAGAAGTAACCATGACAATATTGTGTAAGTTCAGGGCAGAAACATAAACAGCCCTGCTTTAGAAATTCGTGCTCTTTGTTTATGCCTGGCATTGTGCCGAAGGCAGCATACAAAGAACTTTCTTCTTTATGAGAAACAGTTTCTTGAGGGTATATTTATAATTGCCCTACATATGTTTTAAATGTGGGTTTAGAGGTTGTAGCTGCTGTCTCTTTAAGTACCCATCAAATAATTAATTTTGCAAATTACAAACGTGTTTAATTTGGCTTTTTGAAGCTACAGCTCTGAGACCAACTGTGCCCTTCCTAATTTGGAAATATTTTCTTTCTGATTTTTATTTTGACATGTACCCTGCTATCTACTTTCGTTGCTATTTCTAGCATCCCATGAGAGCTGTTTCCCCGGTTGTCATAGAGCAGACAAACACTCAAGAAAACCAAGAACTTGGTGCTTTCATAAAGCATTTATTTTTATTTGAAAACATTGTACAGGCATTACATTGCCACAGCCAGTCCATAGGGGAGCATGCAAATATAAAAAATGGAGAGTTTGTTCAACTTATTGGTGTCAATTTCCTTTTTTGGTTCATATTTTCCATTTGCAGTGTTGGGATTAGTGTGCTTTGTTATTTATGTGGCTTGACAGTAGAATCCTACCCATGGGGTAAAAATCTGTACTGGTAGCTAGCTGGGGACTACTAAGTGGTTACAAATCAAAAACAAACCCCAAACGAACAATACTACACGCTTGTCAAAAGGTTAATAGCACAAGTTAGCAATATCTAAACTAAACATTGAAACATTTTAATGGGACACAGTGGTGCCAATTTTCCCGTTGCTTGGTCTACCTGGTTGTGTATTTCAGAGTGTGGAGCTGTGGGAAGGCGTGACCAAGGTGAGCGCTAGCCCCAGTGCAAGTTGTCATGGAGTGAGTGAGGACCACCACTTATCTCGAGCGAGATTTAGGAGAGCTATGGTTTGCTGATCCAACCAAATTCTATACAAATTGCTAAGGTCTCATTTGTGGAAGAGAGAGTTATGGAAGATTGAAAAGCTGGTGTCTACTGAGGTTATGAAATTCCAGAAACTAAACAGCTAGAGTTAATGATGTCCTACTCCCATTTCCTATCCCATTCCCAAAGGGCTGATGTCTTAACACAGAAAAAAAGTTTGCTTCTTGCTGTTGTCTTTTTTTTTCCCCCAAAAGGTCAATCTGGAACTCCTGATTCATGGGATGAATCTCAGACAATTCGAGTACGTTATCAGCTGTTCTAAATGGAGAAGAACCAACACAGTGAGGCACCCCAGTGACATGAAAGTCTTGTGTACAAGGACATGGGATGATAAAGGGTATATAGTGAATTCACCTTAACATTCACACTTGGTTTCCATACAATTTGGAGCCAGTTAAAATATCCTAGGAAACAATTCACATGGCAACCTGTAGCCATCCATTGATTGCAAACCTTTTTCAATTAAAAAAAAAATTTGCATCCACTGAGTTGACTTGGAAATACTTTTATCCACTTATTTCTCTTAAGATTTTACTAGGCATCTACAAATTAGTGTCATAAAAATGAACAAAAAAAGGATGAAAATATTTGGCTGAAAATAAATACTAAAAATGCAATAAATCAAACAAATTATGCAAACCAAAGGAATGTAAACACAAAAATAAAACCACAGTCTTTAAAGGTCTTCAGATCTGAATGGACAAAATAGTCAGAGAAAGGTATTTAATTGGTTTGACAGGTAGCAGAGAGTAAACATTGGCAAAGTTCTTTTGATTTGATATAGCTTTAATGTTGATTTTTTTTTCACCAGAAATAAAACAGGCTTCTAAGTGGGCTGAATGGAGATGAGCATAAAATCTGCATATCAGGAAAGATAACTTGTCTGCTCCAACTCCAAGGCAGGACTACCTGTCTCCAGGGTAGAGAGCAGGCAGAGGTGCCACGTGGGTGCTGACTGACAGAATGGGACACTTTTGCAGGTCTATTTAGGGCTTGTTCAGGCTAGCATGGGAATCCTGACTAAGCTGCAATCTGTTCTCTACCTTACAGAGATCCCACTGGAGTTTTGCTTTGCTTACTTAACTTGAACTGATTTGATTGCCCAAAGTTTCATAAACATTTGTTTTTCCTTGACAAATCCCGTAACTCTATCGAGGATCTTTCTGAATGATACTGAAGCCAGCCAAACGTAAAGACTAGTGCATGTACTGATAGGGAGAAAGAGAATCTACTGTAAATCACAGAGCTCTGTGGTGTTTCTTGATTTTCTGCATTTGAAAAACGAGCTATTGTAAAGGCGACAAAATTAGATTAGTGACATACCCCTCAAAGCCTTATCAGGACCCTGGAATAGTCTCTGTATCCATAAGAATGCTGCTATTGAATGGATGCCAAATATGACCAAAAATGCCAGACTTTTCATTGGTGAGACTTTTACTGCTACCCAGTGGCCGTATCAGATGACCTGTTGCCAGAGGCTGTGCCACAGCAGCACCCTGACTTTGTTGGGAGGCCAGACAACCAATGATATCCCACAATCAAGATAATTTCCATGCCGGTAATATTTCAAAAAGGGTGTCACACAAAAGGGCAGAGAACCATGGCTTTTTCCAATGCCTTGATTGATCTCCACATTATCACTAAAGAAATCTAGGGGGAAAAGGAAAATTAATTTTTTTTTTTTTGGAAGAGGGAACATAGGAAGGGGCAGAAAGTTTTTTTTAAAAAAGATATTACCCTAAGCACAAGTGATATTACTCTGGGGTTTCCCATAAGCCACAGAAATGGAACATTCCTTATCCTGTTATTACAGGGACTTGATTAGCAGAATCATGTGTTGCAACAGAAAGGCAATGGCCTGGAGGAATCCGAGGTTGAAATATAAAAAGGCTAAAATGTTTGTTTTATATCTATTCCTAGAATAGAGAATTATATGGTCAGTTGCCACTCCCCACAAGGGTCACAGCACGCAATACATATTGAGCAGGCAATCCAACACGTAACAGAGGGAACCATGAGCCCCCAGGTGCCTAGGATAAGGAAGCGTCGCAGGGTGGGGCTCCTGCGGCATGCAGCACTCAGAGAAGGTGCACAAAAATAAAGTGTGATTCTTAAAAAGTACTTGCCATAGAAAAGTGGGAGCGATGCTAACTACATGTGGGTCTGGCGAGAGTTCCCATCAGGAGTATAAAACCTCCTCCTGAAAGTCGCTATCATAACAGCAACCATAATCATATAAACAGTAACGCTTGCTTTTGATTCAAACATTTTCACAGTAATTGATGTGGACGGGGGGTGGTGGTGTGTGTGTGTGTGTGACCAGGATACACCCTAGGTAGGCATCCCTCCAGGTGGATCAGAGCCTGCATCTCCAGGGATGTTTAGCGTGTGCCTCTTACAGGCTTTCAGATTTGCTACCTTGCAGTCCACCTCTGTAAACTGCACCTAATAAATACCTTTCTCTATGTACAAAACAGAGATGACGGGTGGACACACAGCCGTGGAGGTGTCCTCAGGGGTCAGGGAGGGTGCCATCCTAGGCCACGCGCACATGGGGCTCATCTTCGGTCTCTTGGCCCAGGCTGGTGTAGGTGACTGAAGGCTCCACCTGAGCTGTGGCTGGTAAGTCCGCGACGGGTCCCGAAGGGTTGCGGAACTGCTTGTAAACCCGGGGGTCCTGGGCTATGTACGTGGAGGTGGACGAGTAGAGCACCAGCCCGAGGAGGATGGTGAAGAAAGACAGGAGATACAGTCCTGAAAACTGAACAACACAACAGCCAAGTCACTTAGCAGCCAGAGCGGAACTAGGTACTCAGGAGTGAGAGGGAGAGAGACAGAGTGGAGCCGTTTTCTCTCGTGACGGGCAGCTTGATGAGTCCACCAATGATCTTGATGGAAGATGAATGTTCTCTTCTACCCTGGCTTGGTCTTATTGATTCTCCTTATCTTTTGTCTTGATTCTGTGGCTAACACAGAGGAACATTTAGCTAATTGTCTCTAAAGCACCCGTCCGAGTTACCTGATGTGGGATAGCTAGTTAATCACGAATTGAAATACATCAAGTTAAAAGCAAAAAACTCTCCAGTATCACTCAATAAAGAGTCGGTTGTTTGTGGCTTCATTAAACACAGAAGAAATATAGTACACCACTTAAGGCGGTAATGAAGCCACAAACACCGAGTCCCTCACTGACACAGCTGCAGCAGGCACTTTTGTTCCACCTTAATCCAATTCAGACACTATTTGTCTTCTGAGTAGGAATTGTTATTGACTTTGGTAACTGTCTTTGCAAGATTAGATTATCCTTGGATAGAAAGAAATAGTATACCCTTTCATTCTTGCTCCATTAATCTAAAACCAAAACCAAACAGGAATGGATATATAGTGTTGTGTTTCTAAACTACTGCTTGACAACTCAGAGTTTTGTGGGGAAAAAGAAAGAAAATATTGGTGTATAGAACTTATCTGAGAATTTGCATTTTTTTTTTTAAAAAAACTATAACTTCTGGGCTTTCTTGAGTAATTATTATGGAATTACTTGAGTAGTCAATGGGAGAGAGGGAGGTAACACTATGAGTATTGCCATGGTAACAATGTGAATGCTGCCATTTCTGCTGTTTCAGTCATTCATTCACTCCTTCATTCATCCACTATGCCTTCTCTGTATCAAACATTCAACTATGTACTGAGGAAACAGAAATGAAAACATATTGTCCCTACTACCAAAGATTGAATAGTCTCAGTGGAGAACCAGAGGTACAGATAGCAAAAAATAATACAATGCACTTATGGCATGCTGATTCTCATTGTAGCTGATGGCAGTTGTCCTAGTCTTGACCACATCCTGCATCTGTTACCCAGTCCAAGCTCGCTCTGCTCATTGCACTATAGGCTAATAAATCCGGGTGTTGAGATCTTGAGGCAAGGAATACAACTTTGGAGAGCCAGCTGACCCAGAAGATGGCAGACTAATGGCTTGAAATAACCATCTTGTCAGGGCCCGGATGCCAGGTTCTTCTATGGATCAGAGATGGGGGAAGGTTAGGACACAAAGTAAAAATGACCATTTAATTCTTGCAAATGTCTCCTAGAATGACAAGCCTCAGGCAAGAGGATGTGTGAGTTTCACTTCCTTACAGTCATTTCACTGGTGGTATGAAATGGATATCTGCTATTATATCAACAAACAAAGATGCCACAGCTATCTGCAATTCCAGCTGTCCAAATGTGAACTTCTGAGCCACTCCAGTAAGCAGCAGACGAGGGGCGCCATTTCCCACACAAAGAACTCGGGAAAGTCACAGTTCTTCACAGGTGGGTAAGGTCAGGCTGTCTCCCTGTGAACCAAACAAAGGCATCCTAGCCTAAGGGCCAGGAGGAGGAGAGGCAGGCAGGGCTCCCTGAGGCAGGCCATTAAGTATGCCTGTAATAACAAAAGCAGCAAAATAAGTGTTAAAGTCACAGACGCAGAGCCAGAATGGATTTAAAATTAACCCTTCCCGATTACACATCCATTTGGAAAAGAAGAATCTATTTGATTTTCCTTTTTGGAGGAAGGGTACCAATTACTTTATTTGAGGGATGGGAAGATCCTCTGGAGAAGGAAATGGCAACCCACTCCAGTACTCTTGCCTGGAAAATTCCATGCACTGAGGAGCCTGGTGGGCTACAGTCCATGGGGTCGCAAAGAGTCGGACACGACTGAGCGACTTCACCTTCACCTTCACCTTCACTAGGGAAAGAACTTAAGTAGACATTTTGGTACAACTTATAGCAAAGGTGCAGTACAAATATGCATGTACTGCCTTGGTGACCAGGGACATCACCCTGTGACTACAGGAAGCCAAGCTGAAGAGGTTTGGCTTTCATTATCACTGTTTCCCAGGGTGTACTTGTCAAAGAGATACTCTGCCATGCCAGATTTGATTTTCCTATTTTATTTTTTTATGCTCATAGTCTAAAACAACCAGGCTTCCCCAGTGGCTCAGATGGTAAAGAATCTGCCCGAAATGCAGGAGACCCAGGTTTGATCCCTGGGTAGAGAAGATTCTCTGGAAAAGGGAAAGGTTACCTGAGGAACCTAGGTTAAAATTTTAAGTCCCCTTTTTGATTAAAACCCCGGAGGCAGGCCATGCCTCACAGGAGATAACTTACTCCTTATCTGGTGACTCAGAGTCTCCTGGTCCTAACAAAGCCCCATTCTATTAATTCTTAACTGATGACTTATAACCTAGTTTCCTGACCTTGCGAAGAGACCCCCTCTCAAAGATGTATTTACTGTCGGATTTTTCCGGGTAATTGTTTCTTTAAGAACTGGCCAAGCGCTGCAGGGTGGTCAGTCAACTGTTTCGACTTAATTATCTGCAGACCTATCCCACCAATCAGATGTCCTCACCCCACCTACACCTGCCTATGGCCCCCTACCACATTGTTCCCAATATCCTGACCCCTCCCACACCTGCCTGTGATTTTTCGGTATAAAAGTTCCTCACAATTGATATTCGGGGTTCATCTCCCTGCGTGGAGATTGGACCCCGGCGCGCTGGCCTAATAAATCCTCTTGCCTATTGCATCGAATTCGAGTCACTGTGGTCTTTGGAGCGACAGATTCTGAGAAAAGGCCGTGAGGTCTTACATACCCACTCCAGTATTCTTGCCTGGAGAATTTCATGGACAGAGGAGTCTGGTGGGCTATATAGTCTATGAGGTCACAAAGAATCAGACACTGCTGAGTGACTAATACTTTCACTTTACTAAAACTAGGAGAAACTGGTAAAAAAAAAAAATTAATTGGAAGCTGGAAGAAAATAGGAAAAGGATCCAGAGAGTCTATGAAGTTGCAATGTTATAATAAAGAGTTATAAGATGGTTGTGTGGAGTGTGTGCTCAGTTGTCTGACCCTTTGCAATCCCATGGATTGTAGCCTGCCGGGCTCCTCTGCCTATGGAATTTTCCAGGCAAGAATACTGGAGGGGTTGCCATTTCCTACTCCAGGGGATTGTCCCAACTCAAAGATCAAACCTACATGTCTTGTGTCGCCTGCATTGGCAGACGGATTCTTTACCACTGCGCCACAGTGTTCAATAATAGGAAAGGCAGTTTTGAAAATGGCAGATAGAAAAATTATTCGTGTGGCTAAAAGTCCTTGCTGTAATATTTTGTTGTTTACCTTACTCTCTCTCTCTATTAGCACCAGCAAGGTAGTTAAACCAAAGATCACTTTTTGATTTTCTTTCCAGAGCCCACATCACTGCCTTTAATTCCTTTATCAATCACAGTCATATGATAATACTTCTTCAGATGGCTTGTATACTGGATTCAGCTTATAACAGCTTCACTAAACTTGATTAATTCAGTTTTTCCCAATGAAAATAATTCTTTTCTTTAAGAATTTGTTTATAAAATAAGATGATAGCAAGACAATATGGAGGTCAAGAAGAAACAGAAACCACGGACGGGCTCCAAATCGGGAAAGGAGTGCATCAAGGCAGTATATCGTCACCCTGCTTATTTAACTTCTATGCAGAGCACATCATGCGAAATGCTAGGCTGGATGAAGCTCAAGCTGGAATCAAGGTTGCCGAGAGAAATATCAATAACCTCAGATATGCAGGTGACACCACACATATGGCAGAAAGTGAAGAGCAACTAAAGAGCCTCTTGATGATGGTGAAGAGGAGAGTGAAAAAGCTCGTTTAAAACTCAACAATCAAAAAACTAAGACAATGACATCTGGTCCCACCACTTCATGGCAAACAGATGGGGAAACAATAGAAGCACTGACAGATTTTATTTCCTTTGATTACAAAATCACTGTGATGGTGACTGCAGCCATGAAATTAAAAGATACTTGCTCTTTGGAAGAAAAGCTATGACAAACCTAGACAGCATATTAAATAGCAGAGATATTTGTCAACAAAGGTCCATCTAGTCAAAGCTGCGGTTTTTCCAGTAGTCATGCATGGATGTGAAAGTTGGACCACAAAGTAAGCTGAGTGCCAGAGAACTGATGCTTTTGAACTGTGGTGTTGGAGAAGACTCTCGAAAGTTCTTTGGACTGCAAGGAGATGCAACCAGTCAATCCTCAAGGAAATCAGTCCTGAATATTCATTGGAAGGACTGATGCTGAAGCTGAAGCTCCAATACTTTGGCCACCTGATGCGAAGAACTGACTCATTGGAAAAGACCCTGATGCTGGGAAAGATTGAAGGCAACTGAGGATAAGATGGTGAATGGCATCACCGACTCAAAGGACATGAGTTTGCGTAAGCTCTGGGAGTTGGTGATGGACAGGGAAGCCTGGCATGCTGCAGTCCATGGGGTCGCAAAGATTTGGACATGACTGAGTGACTGAAGAGCTTCATCTTTTACTTGAAAATTTCCCTGATGTCTCAGAAGATAAAGAATCTGCTTGTAATGCAGGAGACCCAGGTTTGATCCAGGAGTTGGGAAGATCCCTTGGAGAAGGGAATGGCTACCCACTCAGTATTCTTGCCTAGAGAATTCCATGGACAGAGGAGCCTGGTGGCCTACAGTCCATGGGATCGCAGAGTCGGACACAACTGAGTGACTAACATTTTCACTTCACTTTCAACAAATGAAATGAGCTTGTTCCTAACAGTAGCAACATATCAAATATTTGAATTTCATTTTCAAAAAACCCTCATGCATCTCCAGTTTCAAGTGAGAAACTTGCAAGGGAGGTTTTGGGTGTGAGGCTGCCTCTGTTGCAGCAGATGGAGGCAGAGAGATTAAGAATGTGGCTCTGAAATTAGAACTGCATTCTATTCACAAACCGGATTCAAATCCTAGCTGCACTCCTCTCTGTCATTTTGGACAAGTTCCTTATCAGTACAGTGGGGATCATAACTGTACCTACTGTATAGAGTGGTTACAAGGATAAGATTAGGTAAAGCATGTGAGGCACTTGTCCTAGTGCCTACATCACAGTGAGGATTCAATCTACATTGGCTCCATTGTTAATATTATTCAATCTACACTGGCTCCATTGTAATCGTCAATGACTGTATGTATCAGTGTTACCATATTTTTATACAATCATTGATTAAATTGCCTTTCTTTTATAGGCTCCTGACTACAGGACTGTGTCTTTCTTGACCAGTGTCAAGTACAGAGTCTGGCATAGTGTGTATTTTGTGAGTCGTGTCTGACTCTTTGTGACCCCGTGGACTCTAGCCCCAGGTTCCTCTGTTCATGGAATTCTCCAGGCAAGAATACTGGAGTGGATTGCCTTTCCATGCATTTCCATGTCTATTAAGTTTTATTTGCTCTTTGTTTACAGTTTGAATGAATTAATGCATTTTATTTATTATTTTGGTATTAAACATCTAAGTTGAGATTTAATAATCAAATGACTTTAATGGGCCTAAATCTATACGACTAGAAAACCACATGGTTTGAAAGCCATTTCAATGTACTTTTACAAATATATTGACTAGATTATGTGAGGAAGAGGACAATTTTTAAAGGAGGCATTCTTTTTATATTGACTAAAAGATGGCAGGGGTGAGCAGAGAGGAACATGGGCAGCCCTCAGAGAGCTGTGCAGGAGAATATGAAGTGACCGTGGGCTAACGCTCTACTTTTACTGGATGTGTGTACCAACCTCCAAGAGGAGCTGGTTTTTCCTTCCTTCCTTGAGCATGAATGTCAAAAGATGTTTTTACGATGTATGCCTCTTTATAACATGGCTTTTACAAGGTTCCTGATGTTGGGCTCTGATTATTTTTGTTCAGTGACCCCACTTGGACCTATTAATGATCAGAACTAATTGTGATTTAACAGGTAATGAAAAGCTAAAAGATTCTCTTAGCTCTAAAGAGAGACATATGGTAGTTTTCTCTCCAAAAGCACAAAGATTCAACAGATAGAAATGATCACTTGGAGGGGTAGAGGAAAGACCTGGAAAAGAACAGTTGTTGATGGTTTTCTTAGGAAAGTGGGGTTCAGGGGAATGAGACTTGCAGCTCCTGTGGCTATCTGAGAAAAAGGAAAGGTTTAGATTTAAATCCAATTTAGGTCTAACTTATAGGGGTGACTGTGGCTCAGATCATGAACTTCTTATTGCCAAATTCAGAATTAAATCGAAGAAAGTGGGGAAAACCACTGGACCATTCAGGCATGACCTAAATCAAATCCCTTATGATTATACAGGGGAAGTAAGAAATAGCTTTAAGGGACTAGATCTGATAGACAGAGTGCCTCATGAACTATGGACCAAGGTTCGTGAAACTGTACAGGAGACAGAGATCAAACCATTCCCAAGAAAAAGAAATGCAAAAAAGCAAAATGGCTGTCTGAGAAGGCCTTACAAATAGCTGTGAAAAGAAGAGATGTAAAAAGCAAAGGAGAAAAGGAAAAATATACCCATTGGAATGCAGAGTTCCGAAGAATAGCAAGGAGAGATAAGAAAGCCTTCCTCGGGGATCAATGCAAAGAAATAGAGAAAAACAATAGAATGGGAAAGACTAGAGATTGCTTCAATAAAACTAGAGATACCAAGGGAAATTTTCATGCAAAGATGGGCTTGAAAAAGGACAGAAATGGTATGGACCTAACAGAAGCAGAAGATATTAAGAAGAGGTGGCAAGAATACACAGAACTGTATGAAAAAAGATCTTCATGACCTAGATAATCACAATGATGTGATCACTCACCTAGAGCCAGACATCCTGGAATGTGAAGTCAAGTGGGCCTTAGAAAGCATCATTATGAACAAAGCTAGTGGAGGTGATGGAATTCCAGTTGAGCTATTTCAAATCCTGAAAGATGATGCTGTGAAAGTGCTGTATTCCATATGCCAGCAAATTTGGAAAACTCAGCAGTGGCCACAGGACTGGAAAAGGTCAGTTTTCATCCCAATCTCAAAGAAAGGCAATGTCAAAGAATGCTCAAACTACCGCACAATTGCACTCATCTCATATGCTAGTAAGGTAATGCTCAAGATTCTCCAAGGCAGGCTTCAGCAATACATGAACCGTCAACTTCCAGATGTTCAAGCTGGTTTTAGAAAAGGCAGAGGAACCAGAGATCAAATTGCCAACATGCGCTGGATCATGGAAAAAGCAAGAGAGTTCGAGAAAAACATCTCTCTCTGCTTTATTGACTATGCCAAAGTCTTTGACTGTAGATCACACGAAACTGTGGAGAATTCTAAAAGAGATGGGAATACCAGACCACCTGACCTGCCTCTTGAGAAACCTATATGCAGGTCAGGAAGCAACAGTTAGAACTGGACATGGAACAACAGACTGGTTCCAAATAGGAAAAGGAGTACGTCAAGGCTGTATATTGTCACCCTGCTTATTTAACTTATATGCAGNAATACCAGACCACCTGACCTGCCTCTTGAGAAACCTATATGCAGGTCAGGAAGCAACAGTTAGAACTGGACATGGAACAACAGACTGGTTCCAAATAGGAAAAGGAGTACGTCAAGGCTGTATATTGTCACCCTGCTTATTTAACTTATATGCAGAGTACATCATGAAAAGCGCTAGGCTGGAAGAAGCACAAGCTGGAATCAAGATTGCCGGGAGAAATATCAATAACCTCAGATATGCAGATGACACCACCCTTATGGCAGAAAGTGAAGAAGAACTAAAGAGCCTCTTGATGAAAGTGAAAGAGGAGAGTGAAAAAGTTGGCTTAAAGCTCAACATTCAAAAAACTAAGATCATGGCATCCAGTCCCATCACTTCATGGGAAATAGATAGGGAAACAGTGGAAACAGTGGCTGAGTTTATTTTGGGGGGCTTCAAAATCACTGCAGATGATGATTGCAGCCATGAAATTAAAAGATGCTTACTCCTTGGAAGGAAAGTTATGACCAACCTAGACAGCATATTAAAAAGCAGAGACATTACTTTGTCAACAAAGGTCAGTCTAGTCAAGGCTATGGTTATTCCAGCAGTCATGTATGGATGTGAGAATTGGACTATAAGGAAAGCTAAGCACAGAAAAATTGATGCTTTTGAACTGTGGTGTTGGAGAAGACTCTTGAGAGTCTGCTGGACTGCAAGGAGATCCAACCAGTCCAGCCTAAGAGGATCAAACATGAATATTCATTGGAAGGACTGATGTTGAAGCTGAAACTCCAATACTTTGGCCACCTGATGCGAAGAGGTGACTCATTGGAAAAGACCCTGATGCTGGGAAAGATTGAAGGCAGGAGGAGAAGGGGATGACAGAGGATGAGATGGTTGGATGGCATCACTGATTCAATGGACATGAGTATGGGTAAACTCCGGGAGCTGATGATGGACAGGGAGGCCTTGCATGCTGCGGTTCATAGGGTTGCAAAGTCAGACACGACTGAGTGACTGAACTGAACTGTAGAACTGAGAAAGCTTAGTGAAAATACAAGTGGAAAGAGTGAGAAAATAAGGTCCAATTAGAAAAACAAAAGATATAGGAAAAGAAAATTTCTCAATAGCTAGGAGGAAACAGGACTGAAAAACTTGGATTAGCCATCCCCCCATATAATCCTTTTCTATGTTCACTTAACATGTATTTTTTCTCTCTTTGTCTCAGTTTGTGTATGTACACACACAACACACATACCTCAGAGCCACTATGGCTGACCTGATAGGTCCTGCCTTGTGAACTTTTCTTTAAAATATTTTTTTAACTTTAATTTATTTGAATGATATAAAATATTTAATTAAAACCACAAAAGGCAAAAAAGGAATGAAACATAAAAATAGGGACAAAAATCAAGGGCAAGGAATAGAAAATAGTAACAAACATGGCAGACAATAATTCAATTATATCAATAATCACTTTAAACATCAATGATCCAAATACATTTAGAACTTTTCTTGAGAGAAGCTGAGTAGCTTGAGAGAATACCATCCCTGAAGGCTTCTCATGTTGGCAGATGAACAAAGGACAACACTTCCAAGCCTCCTGTGGTTCCAAGGCTACATATGAAGAGTGGAGGAAGGGAATACCACGTGAGTCAGTCAATTCAGCCGCTCAGTCATGTCCGACTCTTTGCAACCCATGGACTGCAGCACGCCAGGCCTCCCTGTCCATCACCAACTCCCGGAGTCTACTCAAACTCATGTCATTGAGTCGGTGATGCCATCCAACCATCTCCTCTGCTGTCCCCTTCTCCTCCTGCCTTCAATCTTTCCCAGCATCAGGGTCTTTTCAGATGAGTCAGTTCTTTGCACCAGGTGGCCAAATACTGCAGTTTCAGCTTCAACATCAGTCCTTCCAATGAATAGTCAGGATTGATTTTTTTTAGGATGGACTGGTTGGATCTCCTTGCAGTCCAAGGGACTCTCAAGAGTCTTCTCCAACACCACAGTTCAAAAGCATCAATTCTTTGGTGCTCAGCTTTCTTAAAGTCCACTTCTCATATCCATACACGATTACTGGAAAAACCATAGCTTTGACTAGATGGACCATTGTTGGCAAAGTAATGTCTCTGCTTTTTAATACACTGTCTAGATTGTTCATAACTTTTCTTCCAAGGAGCAAGTGCCTTTTAATTCCATGGCTGCAATCACCATCTGCAGTGGTTTTGGAGCCCCCAAAAATAAAGTCTGTCACTGTTTCCATCGTTTCCCCATCTATTTGCGATGAAGTGATGGGAACAGATACCATGATCTTAGTTTTCTGAATGTTGAGCTTTAAGCCAACTTTTTCTTTCTCCTCCTTCACTTTTATCAAGAGGCTCTTTAGTTCCTCTTCACTTTCTGCCACAAGGGTGGTGTCATCTGCATATCTGAGGTTATTGATATTTCTCCCAGCAATCTTGATTCCAGCTTGAGCTTTATCCAGCCTGGCATTTTGCACGGTGTATTCTGCATATAAGTTAAATAAACAGGCTAACAATAGACAGCCTTGACGTACTCCTTTTCCTTTTTGGAACCAGTCTGTTGTTCCATGTCCAGTTCTATCTATTGCTTCTTGACCTGCATACAGATTTCTCAGGAGATAGGTCAGGTAGTCTGGTATTCCCATCTCTTTAAGAATTTTCCACATTTTGTTGTGATGTACACAGTCAAAGGCTTTGGCATAGTCAATAAAGCAGAAATAGATGTTTTTCTGGAACTCTCTTGCTTTTTCAATGATCCAGCGGAGTTGGCAATTTGATCTCTGGTTCCTCTGCCTTTTCTAAATCAAGCTTGAACATCTGATCACGGTTCACGTACTGTTGAAGCCATGCTCAGAGAATTTTGAGCATTACTTCGCTAGCATGTGAGATGAGTGCAATTGTGTGGTAGTTTGAGCATTCATAGCTCAAGGACAACATCACTGGCAAAACTTCAAAAGACAAGTTACCTTGACCAAACAAAGGGGCTCTACTGGATATGAGCCTGCCATGGAAACATAAGAATGGGTAAGAGTTGAAACTGGTTTCTCAGCTGCGTAAGGAAGCTGCTCAGAAATGAAGTCAAGGATATTTCTAGGTCTTAGACATGGTTTCTGATGTGGAGGTATTTCAGGTACACAAAGAATATGTGGCCACAATAATCATATCTTCTCTAGTTCTTATTCATCTTTTAAAGAGATACAGATATAATCAAACATTTCTACATTAAAAAATTTTTTAATTGAATTTTTTAAAACCTTGTTTTTTTTGGGCCACACCATGAGGCATGTGGAATTTTAGCTCCCTGACCAGGGATTGAACCCACACCACCTGCACTGGAAGCATGGAGCCTTAACCCCTGGACCACCAGGAAAGCCCCCACTTTCCACATTTTAAACTGTTAATTAGAAAATACCTAGGATGGTAGTTCTGGGAACATGCAAGTTTAGCAGTTGTTTTAGACGTCAATGCAACTGTGGGTAAATGGAATGATGGAGGTTACTCACACAGGCTGGTAAAGGTGAGGTTTAATAGCTGCTGGGAAGAATTTCTGTGTATGGAGATTGGCCTGGCATTTTCAGCAGCAAGTTATGCCTGGGAAGAATTAGACTTTTCATTAAATTTGTGAAACTGACCTGAATATTCTGCACATAAAGCACAGGCTCCTCTCCTTAGTACTACCACTCTCTGTGATATGAAATGCCTACATAAAGATAAAGCTACTGGTACATCTAACTGAGATTTCTAACCAAAAAAAAAAAAAAAAGAGCCCAATACTATTTCAAACAGACCAGATTTCATAATTTGGAAATCTTAGGTACCAGGGTAGTTTAAAGATTCATCAGTGACAAAGTTGGGCAAAATACCAATCAAAAGAATGAATCATCATTAATGATAATGCTGCTGCCATGGAATTTTTAAGTCCCAATATTATGCATAGGTAAAATTGGGTTTTATAACTAAATTGCCTGAGGAGCCCAAGGTCTTGAGTCCCCACTTGATATGTGGTTTGAAAGGTGGACCCTGAGGACCACAGCTGACCTTCTGAGTGTCCTGGGGCAGGAAGGAGCAGATGGATTATCAATGATGACACGTCTCTTAGCAGCTGTGTGAATCTCAGGGGTCTGGAGACCACACCTTGAACCTGGGAGTGGAAGGGTAGGGAGGGAACCAGAGGCAGCTGGGCATTGCTGGGCAGGCTGCAAACTGTGTCCTCACTGGGATCCTGTGACAAAAGGCCCTGCCTGGTTCTGATCTATTGCTCCTGAGCCTGAGCCAGCTGCTATTCAGGGCAAGGAAACTAGACAGACCTGCCTCCACAGAAACGCCAACATAAACACACTGGTACTTGACCTCTTAATTTTGGCTCTGCCCTAACCTAACAAGATCACTTTTATTATTATTAAGAGCACTAAAAATGCAGAAGTTCTGCTTCTGGGTTTACTGAGCTGGAAATAAATTGCCTACAAAGGCCTGAGCTTTTTCAAATTCTTTGGATCTGATTCATTATTGCTTTATCTCCTACTCTTGTCTCCTTTTATTTCTCCTCTTCTTTTTTCTTCATTTTTTTAAAGAGAAAAAAAAAAGGGCTAAATTTCTCTGGCTACATTTTGCAATACCTCTTTATTCTGAGTCATAGCACAGAAAATATTAAATATGGCATAGTACACGACAGACACCAAAATTGGTTGTTTTTAGGTACTAAGAATACTGACCTCCAAGCCTGGTTCCACATGCTTTCTCCAACTGGGAGAAAAGAAATAACCCCAAATTCATGCTAATCTAATCAAGACAGAAAATAAGTTAATAACGCCTTAGTTAAAATGCCAAATGGTCTTTCAATCCATATCAGAAAACTAAGACATTACTAAGGTTTAAATATTTGGGAAACAAACTTACCCTACAAGAATCTTACTGTTAAGGAGAGAAGCAGTAGCCAGGGCCCTTGCCTCTCCGTAGCCTGAGGCTGTCACTCATGTCAAGCCTATACCCCCACTGTAATCTGAGTTCAGTTTATGATGCCTTCTGTTTGGTTTGCAAAACCAATTCATTTGGCAGTGTAATCTGTGCAGCCAATCACATCTAAGGCCAATAAGGGTTCTTTTACACGCAAATCTCTTCCCCTGTGGGTAATTTCACACATGAGTACAGCAATAAGGAGCTAAAAATGGGTTCCTGCCACTATCTTTTATACGACAGACATTTTCACTTGGTTTGATGAAGTGATAGAAATCCTCGTTCACGGAGATTCTGTTGTCTGCAGTCCAGCAAAAGAAGATCATCATAGCCAAGTTGGAAGTGGAATAAAAGGGGCAATAATCTGTGGGTAATTGGACCATAAAAAAGGCTGAGCACCAAAGAAGTGATGCTTCGAACTGTAATGCTGGAGAAGACTCTTGAGCCTCCCTTGGATAGCAAGGAGAACCAGTCAATCCTAAAGGAAATCAACCCTGAATATTCACTGGGAGGACTGATGCTGGAGTTCCAATACTTCAGCCACCCGATGCAAAGAGCCAAGTCATTGAAAAAGACCCTGATGCTGGGAAAGATTGAAGGCAAAAGGAGAGGAGGGCAGCAGAGGATGAGATGGTTAGACAGCATCATCCACTCAGTGGACATGAATTTGAGCAAACTCTGGGGGATAGTGGAGGACAGGGAGCCTGCTGTGTACAGTCCATGGGGCTCACAAAGAATCGAACATGCCTTAGGGACGGAAGAGCAACAAGGTTGTGGGAATGTTTAATTATAGGCTCAGTTACAACAAAGCCATTTGATGGCTCATTAGGTCACCCCACCAGGTAAAGAACCACAGGGTCAGCTGAGATACTTGCTGAACAAGTGGATTACAGAATGGATATTGGAAGAAGGTAGTTCTAAGTTCCAGCTACAGTAATATGATCAGTTACAGAAATAAGGACAGTAACTGTCATGAATATTTACTCCTTATTTTGTTTTAAATATGCTTGTCTGTGTGTATGTGTCTGTATAAAATATTTTTGTTTTCTCCCTCCCCTTATCCCCTTATCAGATAGGATGTGTTGACTTTACATCTTAGTGTTTGACTAACAGGATGTCAAGGAGAAGAGTGAACACTCCCCAGGTTGTTTGCATCCTCTTCCAGGGAAGAGGTTACTGTGTTTTCAGTTGTGTGCAGGCTGGTTGTGTCATGTTGGGAAAAAGTATGACTTTGTTATTGTCTTTATGTTGAGATTAAGTATGATTTAAGGAGATGCACTTATATGGGTGCCAAGCTGAGAAGACGCAGACTTGTGATAGTTAATTTTACATGTCAGCTTGGCTAAGCCATAATATCTAGATATTGGTCAAACATCAGTCTAGATGTTGCCATGAAGATAGTTTCTAGATGGAATTAACATTTAAACCAGTAGACACTGATTAAAGTAGATTAACCCCTATCATATGGATAGACTTCTTTCAGTCAGTTGATGTCTTGAGATAAAGGACTGAGGTCACTGAAGAAGTAGAAATTGTATCTTTTGACTCAACCTACAACACCAACTCTTCCCTGGGATTCCAGCCTGGCAGCCTGCTCTTCAGATTTCAAGCTTGCCAACCTCTACAATGGCATGTGCCACTTCCTTAGAATAAATCCCTCTCTGTATCTCTCTAAATAAGAAGGTAGATAGATAGGAATATGTAGAGACAGAGAGAAGGATAGATACACAAACACAATCCTATTGGTTCGATTTCTCCGGAAAACCCTAATACAATTAACAATGCAAACAATTTGTTACACTAAAGGTCTAGATGCTGATGTGAATTTTTATAGCAATTTATTCCCATGGTAAGTTTTCAAAATGGAGTGTTTAATGATATTTTCCAGGTAATATCAGGCTCCCTGCTGGCTCAGCGATGAAGAATCCAGTTGCAATGCAAGAGATATGGGTTTGATCCCTGGGTTGGGAAGATCCCCTGGAGAAGGAAATGGCAACCCTCTCTACTATTCTCGCCTCGGAAACTTCATGGACAGAAAAGCCTGGTGGGTTACAATCTGGGCAGACACAAGAGTCAGACATGACTTAGCAATTAAACCATCACTGCCAGGCAATATCAAGTGGCAATTCACAGTATGAGCTCTAGAGTCAGAATGTAGGGGCTTGCATATCTGTTTGACACTTCCTTGCTATGGCCTTGGATAAGTGCTTTACTTTTCCATATCTCTGAGTTCTCATCAGTTAATGAAGGATAATAATAGTACTTCCCTGTTGTGAGCATTAAACTAAATACATATATAAAACTTTTGGTGTAGTGCTTGGCACACAGCAAATGTTCAAAAAATGTCAGCTATATTGTTATCTTTACATCAGAGGGAGTAAATGCTAAAGCAAAGATAGATATAAAAACCTTGAGTAACTCTTTCTGAAAAGTTCAACACGAATCAAGTTGAACTGCAAATGCATTTATAGAATTGGCAACTTAAAAGAAGAGTGTGACAATCAATCCATATGGAGAGAAGGCTTTTTTGGCAATGAAAATAATAAACCCCTAGCTTATAAGTTCAGTGTCTGGATTTATTTAAATTTTCCTACAATGGTGATTACATAAGTCCTTATAAATTCCTATTCTGCTTTACCTTGTTTATTAATTGTGAGAAACTACTCCTCATTGACACAAATCATGTTTGAGCAGCCATGATTATATGTAAGTTTAGCAGTTCACTTTACTTCCTCATTATGTTAAGCTTTAAAGTAGACCCCAAATTACATCCACATCCTAATCCCTGGAATCTGTGACTCTTAGTTACCCTCCTTGGAGAAAGGGTCTTTGCAGATGTGTTTGAGGATTTTGAGATGATAGATTAGCCTGGGTGCTGTGGACTGAATTGTGCACCACTCCCCACCCCCAACAAATTAGTAATTGAAGCCATGACCCTCAATGTGTCTGTATTCCGAGATGGGGCCTCTATTAAGGTGAAAAGTGAAAGTGAAAGTCACTCAGTGGTGTCTGATTCTTTGCAACCCCATGGACTACAGTCTATGGAATTCTCCAGGCCAGAATACTGGAGCAGGTAGCCATTCCCTTCTCCAGCTCTATTAAGTTAACTAAGGTTAAATGCAGTCATAAAGAAGAATTAGCGTCCATATGACAAGTGATCAGAGAACTCTCTCTGACTGCCCCTTACTCTTCCCATGTGTACACACAGAGGAAAGGCCATGTGAAGATGTGAGAAGGCAGTTGTCTGTAAGTCAGGGAGAGCCCTCACCAGAAACTGGACCCTGCTGGAGCCTGATCTGGGACTTTCAGTCTTCAAAAGCGTGACAATAATTTTTCTGTTTTCTAAGCCACTCAGCCTGTGGTATTTTGTATGGTGGCTAGAGCACAGTAATACATACAAATTATTCAGGTGGGCCCTAAATGTAATCACATGTATCTTACAAGAGGGAGCAGAGGGAGGTTTCAGACTCACAGAGAAGAAGGGGATATGAAGACAGAGGAGCAAGAGATTTGAAGATGCTGGCCTTAAGACTGGAGTGACACAGCCACAGGCCAAGGAATGCTGGCAGCCAGAGAAGCTGGACAGGAACACATTCTCCCCAAGAGCCTCAAGTTGGAACATGGCTCTGTTGAACCTTAGTCTTGCCCTGGGGAAGCTGATTTTGAACATCGGGCCCCAGAACTGTGAGAGAATAAATGTCTGTGTGTTTTAAGCCACCAAAGTTTGCAATAATCTGTTACAATAGTCTTATGAAACTGACAGACTCACTAACTAATGATTCGTTTAATAACTGAGCTTAACTGTGATCTGAGATCCTAATTATTGCCTTACCGTCCATCCATTCAAGAAATGCTTACTGAGTTCCGATTATGTGCCATGTGCTGGGGAGGCAGTGACAAATACTATACAATGGATATCATTCTGTTCCGTTTCCAGTCTGTTTGGGAGACAGATTAAAACTAAGGTGAAGGAATTAATCTGCAACACAAATTTGGGAAATACTGGTGTTGCTGCAGAAACTCTTATATATTCTGGCTCCCCCACTTCTTCCTCGGAACAGTTTCCTCAGCATTTATCTGAGAGACTGTCTGCCAGGCTTGAAGTCCTAAGAAAGTCTGCCAAATAAAATATAACTCTCAACTTTTAGGTTGTACTTTTTTTTTTTTTAACTGACAGAGCCATAGGACATAGGCATTCAGGAAAGTTATCATTTGACCTTTAAGTTGACCTTAGAGGTCAGGAGGGCACCTACATTTTGCTCAAAAGGCAACATGAAAGAAGTATTAAATGGTATTCAGAAGAAGAGAGCATGGTCTGGTTGGTATTTTTAAAGAAACACCCTGGCTTCTGGTGGGCCATTAACTGTAGAGTATGTCAACTGAAAAAAAAAAAAAAGCACAACCTAAAAGTTGAGAATTATATTTCATTTGGCAGACAAAACTGAGGATTGAAGCCTGGGATGCAGCTTCTCAGACTGCCCCAAGGGACTGCTCCAAGGGCCTGCTCCAAAGAGGTAAGGCAGGAGTCAGACACATAGGAGTGTGTGAAACGAAGACCAGGTTGTCAGAACATCAAATGATTACTATTAAGTAAAGAAACACAGACATCTCAAGTCGAGGAATTTAGCACTTTTCTGTGAATGGGGAGATACAAGAGTATGGGCTCACTGAGATCTGAGTCTTCTCAGGGCGCACCATCAGGAATGGCTCCTGAATTCCCTCAGGGCTCACTGCTGGCGTGGCTGCAAAGCGGGGGCTGCAACTGCCTTTGCGGGTGTGGCAGGCAGCATGTTTCACTGACAAGAGGTAGAAGTGGAAGCAGGAAGACCAAGAGGCTGTGGAAATGGTCCAAGTGAGAAATGGTTGTATTCTGAACCAAGATGATGGAAGTGGAAACAGAAGGGAGTCTATTTTCGAGGAGGATGGGCAGAATTTGTTGATGGAGTAAAGAAAGCTGGGGAGTGAGAAAGAAATTAAGAATCTCAGTTATTGAAGCTGACTGTTCTGAGAGTATGTGATTCTCTTCTAAGCATTTCTCATGGTACTTTTATTCTTCCTGTTGTCATATATCATCTTTTAAACAGAGGATTTACTCTAAATATCTTCTATAGTGTTACTATACACCATGTAGTGTTGCAGGTATAATTCCTGCCAACATTTAATCTATAAAGTTATCTCATCTCTCCATTAGTCTATTTTCTCGCCACCTGAGAAGTGTTCTAAGAGGAGAACCATATTTAAGAAAGTATGCATGGGTGTGTGCAAAGTCACTTCAGTTATGTCAGACTCTCTGCAACCCTATGGACCGTAGCCTGCCAGGCTCCTCTGTCCATGGGATTCTCCAGGCAAGAATACTGGAGTGGGTTGCCATGCCCTCTTCCTGGGATCTTCCCAACCCAAGGATCAAACATGCATTTCTTACATCTCCTGCATTGGCAGCTGGGTTCTTTACCACTAGCACTACTAGGGAAGCTGTAGGAAACTATAATTCAAAACAATTCTAAGTTAAGATTTACAGTTACCAAGCAAAGCTGAGGTCTACTTTCTCCAAAGCATTTTCACGTATATCATCTCATTTGATTTTCAAAAAACTAGTCCCTCAGAGAAGCATGGAGCTCCATGATGAATGACTTAGAGCTGAGGAAGCGGGATGTTTGAGAAGGTTTAGTAGAGAACCTAGGGCTCCATCTTGCAGTGACAGCTGACACAGTGCCCAGAGGCCTTGACATTCCACCCAATTCTCTTCCCATCTAACTGCATTGCAATGGTTAACTGCATTGCAACATAAATCTTTTTGTTTCTTCCATTCCCTATATCCAAGCTTCTAGGGCAATCTATATCTCTTACTTAATTCAACATATCTTAGAACAAGTTTAATAGATTGATGAATTTGAAAGCTGTTCTTTCTCAATTCACAGAAATGAACAATCATCAAGAAATATCCCAGCTACAGGAGGGGGAAACCCCTTGACAAAATGAAAAATGAATTTCCTGCAACCGTACTGGGCTTCCCTGATGGCTCAGTGCTAAAGAATTTGCCTGACAATGAAGGAGATGTGGGTTCAATCCCTGGGTTGGGAAGATGCCCTCAAGAAGGAAATGGCTACCCACTCCAGTACTCCTGCCTGGAAAATCCCATGGGCAGAGGAGCCTGGTGGGCTACAGTCCATGGGGTTGCAGAGAGTTGGACATGAGTGATCACACACACTGTTGGAATTCCTCATTCTCTTCTCTCACTTGCGCCTGTAGTGGCAGGAGAGGCAGAAAAATGAAATGAATTTATCATAAAGAATATCTTGATGTGGCAACTGTCAAGGAAGAAATCATTGTATGGTTTTAATGGCTAATCCATTTTTTTTCTAAATAAGGAGTTTGGTACTGTCGACTGAAAGAAAATGCACTGCCTATAAGTTGAGATTTATGTTTTATTTGGTGAATTTTCTGAGGATTTAAGCTCAAGAGACAGGCCTTCAAGGCAGCTATAAAAGGGAGTGTTCTGAAAAAGTAAGGGAGCAACCAGTATATACAGGCATTTTGCAAAAGCAAATTGGGTAAACATCAAAAGATTTCTGCTAATTAAACAAAAAGTAAACATCTCAGGTTAATGAATTTAATAAATACATAAAGCATTTATATATGGGAGGATGCAAGAGTCTTGGGTCATTGAAATGATTTCTTTGACATGCTCATTAACTCTAGGGTCAGTATCTTGTTTTTCTCCATTCTGAATCCCCTTAGGTGCATAGTCTTGACTATAGTGGCTGATAGCTTGATGGCTGCAACATTCTTTGTTTACTGATAAGGCAGGTAACATTATTCATCCACGGAACCTGATAAACAGCTGCCACCTTCTCTTACATAGCCCTCAAAACTCACTTTTTAATTCCAAAATATCAGAAAAGTATTGACAATATGGAAGAATATTTGGTTATTTCATCATAAAATCTTATATAATTATTGTTACATTTTCCCAGAATTGCATAATACTTGAAATCCATAAAGTGCTTATAAAAATGGGATAGATATTTAACACTTGTTCTTTTTCCCCTTTTTTAAGAAAATTAATTTATTTTTTATTGAAGGAAAATTCCTTTACAGAATTTTGCTGTTTTCTGTCAAATTTCAAGATGAATCAGCCATGGGTATACATATATCCCCTACCTTTTGAAACTCCCTCCCATCTCCCTTTCCATCCCACCCCATTTTTCCCCTTTTAATTTAAACTTTGTACTTATTTTGGACACCAACAAGGATCTACTGTATAGCACATGGACTCTGCTTGGATGCAAGGGGAGTTCAGCAGGAAATGGATACATGTGTATATATATATATATGGCTGAATTCATTTGTTGTGCAGGTGAAACTATCACAGCATTGCTTGTTCATTGGCTATACCCCATTACAAAACTAAAGTTTTTTAAAAATTAAGTTATCTATGCAGATGACACCACCCTTATGGCAGAAAGTGAAGAGGAACTAAAAAGCCTCTTGATGAAAGTGAAAGTGGAGAGTGAATAAGTTGGCTTAAAGCTCAACATTCAGAAAACGAAGATCACGGCATCCGGTCCCATCACTTCATGGGAAATAGATGGGGAAACAGTGTCAGACTTTATTTTTGGGGGCTCCAAAATCACTGCAGATGGTGACTGCAGCCATGAAATTAAAAGACGCTTACTCCTTGGAAGAAAAGTTATGACCAACCTAGATAGTATATTCAAAAGCAGAGATATTGCTTTGCTGACTAAGGTCCATCTAGTCAAGGCTATGGTTTTTCCTGTGGTCATGTATGGATGTGAGAGTTGGACTGTGAAGAAGGCAGAGCGTCAAAGAATCGATGCTTTTGAACCGTGGTGTTGGAGAAGACTCTTGAGAGTCCCTTGGACTGCAAGGAGATCCAACCAGTCCATTCTGAAGGAGATCAGCCCTGGGATGTCTTTGGAAGGAATGATGCTANGGGCTCCAAAATCACTGCAGATGGTGACTGCAGCCATGAAATTAAAAGACGCTTACTCCTTGGAAGAAAAGTTATGACCAACCTAGATAGTATATTCAAAAGCAGAGACATTACTTTGCCAACTAAGGTCCGTCTAGTCAAGGCTATGGTTTTTCCTGTGGTCATGTATGGATGTGAGAGTTGGACTGTGAAGAAAGCTGAGCGCCGAAGAATTGATGCTTTTGAACTGTGGTGTTGGAGAAGACTCTTGAGAGTCCCTTGGACTGCAAGGAGATCCAATCAGTCCATTCTAAAGGAGTCAGTCCTGGGTGTTCTTTGGAAGGAATGATGATGAAACTGAAGCTCCAGTACTTTGGCCACCTCATGCGAAGAGTTGACTCACTGGAAAAGACCTTGATGCTGGGAGGGATTGGGGGCAGGAGGAGAAGGGGACGACCAAGGATGAAATGGCTGGATGGCATCACTGACTCAATGGACGTGACTCTGAGTGAACTCTGGGAGTTGGTGTTGGACAGGGAGGCCTGGCGTGCTGCGATTCATGGGATTGCAAAGAGTTGGACACAACTGAGAGACTCAACTGAACTGATTATCTTTTTTATTTTTTTAATATGTTTATTTATTTTAATTGGAGTCTAATTAGTTTATAATATTGTATTGGTTCTGCCATACATCAGCATGATTCCTCCATGGGTGTACACATGTTCCCCATCCTGAACCCCCTCCCACCTCCCTCCCCATACCATCCCTCTGGGTCATCCCAGTGCACCAGCCCCAAGCATCCTGTATCATGCATTGAACCTGGACTGGCTATTTCTTTCACATATTATATTTTTTAAAGCAGTATTAAGAAGATCAGTACCCTGAAGACTACATTCACCACTTCAAGTTTTTGTCTCTCTTTCATTGAACTCATAGAATTGAATTATATTTCTCTGAAATATATTTCCTTGGAAACTTCTTGTAATTTCTGCCTCTCTACTCCTTGTAAAGATATATTTTCCAAGAACAACTTGAATTTCAACGGCTTCTAAGCACTGACATGTAACCTAGACCAAAGCAGTTTCTTATCCTATATTCACGCAGCACCATGGATCTCCTAGGGAGCAGCCTGGACTAATTAATGTTATATTCAGAAGGAAGAGAAACAGCTAATTTTGTAATTTCTGAAAAGAAGCATAATAATATACAGTGCCCTTCTTAGTACTAAGGCTAATGATTTTAACCAGGCTTTGCAGTGGAACTTACATGAGTGGTTAGTACCTAATTAAATGGACTCATAAGTCCTGAGCTATATTCAGCATTTAATTCAATTGAGTAAATGTTCATTGACATTGTGGGTCCAGGCACTGGTGTGAAGGATCACGTGATGAAAAATGACAGACCCTTCTCAAGTAGCTCACTGCAGCCCATAATTAAAATGCAGGAGATAAGAGGAGTAAGTGTGATTGTAAGTGTATGCTAAAGGAACAATATGAGTACTGAGAAAAAGAAGAGTTGACTGTAAGAATGATCAGGTGACTAGAAGCTGAGCTGGAAGACCCACGAGGCATTCACTGTGAAGAAATAGGAAATGGATAATATTAGGCAAAATATCAGCATATATTGCTACTAAAACAGGAAGAAAGGTCCAGACATGATCAGAGCACTCTGAAGAGTTTGAATGTGTGCCTACAATATAATATGCAAGAATGGAGGAAAGCAGCCTTATGGCAAAGGAGCTCAGGGCCTGGCAGGCTTTATATAAACCTGAGACATTTTCCTGGAGACTGAAATGACGGTATAGACTTTTAATAGAGAAAGAGACACAGTTCAATTTGCATTTTGCAAGGCCCATCATCTCAGGAGAATGGTACATAGGTTAGATGGAGAAAGAACTCAGAAGCTAATAGGTTTTAGCAAAAAGTAGATCACTTTTTTTCCCTAGTGTAAGCCTGAAATAATGATATCTGATGTTATGATAATATCTCATGAGGGTAGCGCAAAGCTTCATGCTGTCGTGTCTGACTCTTTGCGACCTCATGAACTGTATGTAGCCCACTAGGCTCCTCTGTCCATGGAATTTTCCAGGCAAGAATACTGGAATGGGTCCCATTTCCTACTCCAGGGGAATCTTCTCAACCCAGGGATCAAACCCGTGTCCCTTGTACCTGCTGCCTTGGCAGGTGGATTCTTTACCACTGAGTCACCTGGGAAGCCCTTATGGCATAATGATTTGACTTACATACACCATGAAATGATGCTCACAGTTAGTTTAGAGAACATCTGTCATCTCAAATAGATACAAAATTAAGAAATAGGAAAGATTTTTGTGATAAGAACTCTTAGGATTTACCTCTTACCATTGTTTGTTCATATATGACATACAGCCATATGAATTATATTTATCACATTGACCATTACAGCCTGGATATACCACATTTTGTTTATCCATCCATTGGTTGATGGAAATTTGAATTATTCTTGTTTGGGGCTATTAAAAAACAAAGCTACTGTGACACTTGAGTGCTAGTATTTGTGTGGCCATACATCTTCCTTTCTCTTGGAGAAATGCCTGGTATGGAAATAAACCGATCGTATGGTAAATGTATGTTTTTTATTTTTTAATAAACTGTTTTCCAAAGTGGTTGACCATTTACATTTTGATGGCCAATGTGTGAGAGCTCCATTTTCTCCAAATTTCTATCAACACATATCATGGTTAGTCTTTTTTTTTCCCTAAGAAATAGTTGGTCTTGAAATTATGTGGAAAGGATAGAAAAGGGAAAAGAAGAGTGACTGTAGCCTTTCGTGACAAAAAAACAAATAGTACTCATTCACATCATGTCACTTTTTTCCCTCCTGGATTCTTGGAAGATAATAGAGCACAGCTTAGTCCCCAGTAAGCTAACAGTTTAGTCTCCAGGAGACTAAGAAGGGACCACTCTTTCTGAGCTGCTGCTCATCCGTGCAGAAACTGTCAGTGGCTCATCAGAGTAGAAAACCAGCCCGTTGACAGCTGGCCAAGATCAGACCTAACTTTCTTCTGTTTTCTATTCGACCATTCTCACCTATGATTCACCCACATGATTCAACAGTCAAATGGTGGTCCCTTCATAACTGTATAATTTTTTGCCTCCACATTTCTCTTCATTTTTATGAAAACATCTAGGTAGCCAGCTAGAAATGACTGGCAGTTTTTCCTCTGTTTTCCAAGATAGCTTAAAACAGTTCTTCATGGGCATCCTGACAAGGTTGTCTGTGAACAGAGGTGGAATTTCTCCTGACCTCTGCCCTTTGTGATTTCCAGAGAACTAGCAATATCTATTGATTCTGCCTTCCCACTACCAAAACCTCATTTTATTTGTTTGTCAAGTTCAATAATTTAATGTACTCAATGTTGGGTGTATCACCTCCCACCTTATTTCCTTTGTCTCTGCATTTTCAACTTCCTGCTATTGCCCACTCATCAGCCCAGCTCAGTTGCCAAATCAATTTTGAATTTCAGCCCAGAAATGATTTAAGAAGTTCACTCCTGCCCCTGCCTCACCAGCACTGTCAGATGGAGTGTCATTGTCATCTTCCCTTCTGGATATGTAGACATCAGAAGTGGTGCCCTAGTAACAATGTTCTGAGTTATTCACTGAGTTCCAACCTGCAAACCTGAATTTGACATGCATGTGCAAAATAAACTATTAGGCAACTTGATGACTGGAGAGATTTTTTTGAACTTGACAGAGCCAGGAGGTTGTTGACCAGTGTCCTGTGGGGGATACAGCTTGAAGTTTATCAGTCTTGTTGAATAATCTCAGGCTTCTTAGCCAATGTCTTCTCAGATATAATTAAGTCTTCATTGACTTTTTAATTTTTTTTAAATGAAGCTGATAAAAATTCAAATAGTTAACTAGTTATTTTATTGGCTTTCCCTGTGCTCGAATTAGGCACTTCCCAGATGGCCCTAGTGGTAAAGAACCCACCTGCCAATACAGCAGATGTAAGAGATGTGGGTTCAATCCATGGTTAGGCAGATCTCCTGGAGGAGGACATGGCAACCCCTCCAGTGCTCTTGCCTGGAGAATCTCATGCATAGAGGAGCCTGGCAGGCTAGGGTTCATAGGATCACAAAGAGTCGGACACAACTAAAGCAACAGCCTGCATGCATGCATGCTTAAATTATTATCTTGTGAGTATAAGTTGTGTATAGCAATCTTTTTTAAAAGTTCTTATTTTGCCATTCATTAAACTTAGTTTATATAATATGAGCACATATAAAAATTGGCATAATTGCAATACTCTGTAATACAATGAAAGTGAATAAATATATATTTGTGTATAAGACTGTAAGTGATTGTATTGTCATCTCTCGTGTTACTGTCCTCAGCCTCCACTGAGCAGCAAGGACCCAGACTGGAGAAATTGCTTCAGTAAACGTTTTTGTCTGTATCCTAAACTGTGGCTGAAATATCCTTTTATACTCCATCTCTAGCATATTCATCATAAATATAACCTTCTAGAACATGAGATTGCTCATCTGAACATACTTATCTCCATCCTCTAGTTTTTAACATGATATTCTCTAAATCTGAACTAAAATTATCCACCTACCAAGTTGTGCCTATCAAAATTCATTGCCCCACTTTATGCAACTACTATTTTGTTTCTTTGATTCTTTTTAAACCTTGCATAGTATCCTGGAGTTAGCCCAACCAGGTTACCTCCAAGGAAACACAGCCAATCTGCAAAACAATCTTTCTTTCACATCTTCCCATCTTCTTACTCTTCTGCTCTCTCAACTCAGCCTAAATAGTTTATTTAATTTTTATCATTCATGTAAAATATGAATCAAATTATGAAACATCTGGATCAGGAAAACAAAGACTTATCACCAAACTCCAGATTATTAGAAACTAGATGTCAGGTTATATCAAGGAAGCAAGGAGGGCCTCTTGGCTTGAGCTTCACATTCATGAAGAGCTCAAAAGCAGATTTTTGAGGTCATCTGTTCAGTTTAGTTCAGTTGCTCAGTCATGTCCGACTCTTTGCCACCTCATGGACTGCAGCACACTAGGCTTCCTTGCCATCACAAACTCCCGGAGTTTACTCAAACTCTTGTCCATTGAGTTGGTGATGCCACCCAACCATCTCATCCTCTGTCGTCCCCTTCTCCTCCTGCCTTCAATCTTTCCCAGCATCAGGGTCTTTTCTAATGAGTCAGTTCTTCGCATCTTGGCCAGAGTATTGGAGTTTCAGCTTCAGCATTATCCTTCCAATGAATATTCAAGACTCATTTCCTTTAGGATGGACTGGTTGGATCTCCTTGTAGTCCAAGGGACTCTCAAGAGTCTTTTTTACCACCACAATTCAAAAACATCAGTTCTTCAGCGCTCAGCTTTCTTTATAGTCCAGCTCTCACATCCATACATGACTACTGGAAAAACAAAAGCTTTGACTAAATGGACCTTTGTTGGCAAAGTAATGTCTCTGCTTTTTAGTATGCTGACTAGGAAGCGTCTTTCAATTTCATGGACGCAGGTCATCTATAAATGAAGTTGAATCTGTAGCCACAGTGGTACAAGAGAAAAAGATGATACCACCTGACTTTAACCCATGCACTATTGCATTTTTAATACATCTTTTGAAAACTGCCCCCACAAATTCTACCTATTATTTCAGGCTTGACTAATCAATTCTACCTCTGTTCTTCAATTTCCTCTATTTCATGTTAGACATAATTCCTCCTATGCATCCAATCTCTTTTCTCACAAGTCTTATGATGTTCTGTATTAAGTTACCCAGTCACATGGTCAGTCCCCAACATATTTTGAGATCCTAGAAGACAGATGTATCTGATTCTTAAAGATCTTGGTCCTCTCCCACTTGTCTAGCCAATGTCCAACTCATAGATGATGCATAATATGGTTGATTCAAACTAAGGAGTTCAAAGGATGCTTTGAATAACGAAGTAGGAGGATGATTAGTTATGAGCATGCTTGGGGAGACTGGAGAATTGTTTTAATTAGGAACACAACTCAAGCTATATCTAGAAACAGAAAAACTGTTCACTCAGACAGTTAAGGGTCATCGGCAGTTATGAAGGGATAAAGGCCAGAAGTAAAAGAAAGAAAGAGTTTTCAACTATAGAGAAAATAATTTCCTGAAGCTTTCTGCCTACAAAGCATTCTTAAGCCTTGTTATCAACTTTGCAAAATGAGTTGTCAAAAAATATTCCTGGGTGGAAGAAATAAAACATTCTTCTCCATGGAGGAAATAAAACTCCAAAGGATATAGATTATTTGTGAAATTCTAAGAAATAAATTGTAAGACCCAGAGGAAACTGGCATGTATATGAATCTGTGAGCCTTTTAAGCCCTTACTAAATTACTGTAATTCATTCAACCCAAAAGTTTCAACTCTCTTTATAATTGTCCAACAGCCAATTGAAACTCCCATGTAGCTACCTGACTGAGTTAAAATGCATTAAGCTGCCAGGTTGGTTGTTTCCAGAATCTAGATTTTGCCTGTTAGGAGAATTGGGTCAGTGTCTGAACTTTGGACACAATATTTTAAAATGAAAAAATATGTTGAAAAACCAAAAAGATGAAGAAAAAATAAATAGCAAATCTGATGCATGGTTATTTTAATTATTAGAGCTCTATTAATTTTTGAATTTGTTTCTGTTTATTTTGTCCATACTCAATTAATATTTTAATTTCTCTCCAATAATAGTGAGATTTCTTGGTTGTTTGGGTTTCTGTGTGTTTGTCTGTGAAGCTTTATCTTCTTTCTCTCATCATTTTTCATTTGTTTTCTTTTTGGCTTGTGGTGTTTTAGTATTTTGAGTAGTTGTTTTTATTTCTTTAGCCACAGTCTGTTTTGGGGGGAGTAGCATGCACTGTGCCTTGCATCATGTGGGATCTTAGTTCCCTGACCAGGGATGGAACCTCTGCAAAGGATGGAACCTTTGCACTGGAAGTGCAGAGTCTTAACCACTGGACCAACAAGGAAGTCCCTTGTAGAGTTGTTGTTAAATCATTGATACTGGAATTCACTTTATTTGTAAAAGTAAGGTAAGATTCAGTAATCTTCACAGTTTCTTCAATATTTAAAATACCATGATTCAAAATTTTATAAATAATCATGAGATTAGGTTTTTTAAACTTTTTTTAAGTTACAGCAAGAGAAGGATAGGAGATATTTTCATTTTCATTTTCATTTTTAGTGTGTCTTTTATAAATTCATGGCACAAATATGAATTTGAATATCTCTCATGTTTTAATATGAATTTTAATGTGATAGAATTGCTTAAGACTTGGCCAACAACTGTAGAGTGAGAAGGGGTTGTAACATTGTGGGTTTCAAAAACACCCTGCCACCCCCAGCCCCGGGATGGTGCTGAGATGTTGGTCCCCATTACTCACTGTGCAGTAGAAAGATGGAGTAGAGGAAGAGAATCTGTACACTCCCGGCAGGCAATGCGAGGCCACCTGGGGAGGCTTTGCTGGACTGGACCAGTGGCAGGTGTCACAGAGATGGAGTGGCCGCCTCTGAGAGTGTCCTTCAAATGGGGTTGGCGTAATGCTGTGATGCTAAGTCACTTCAGTTGTATCTGACTCTTTGTGACCCTTTGGACCAAAGCCCACCAGAGTCCTCTGTCCCTGGGATTTACCAGGCAAGAATACTGGGGTGGGTTGCCATGCCCTCCTCCAGGGCATCTTCGCCACCCAAGGATTGAACCCCGGCCTCTTATATCTCCTGCACTGACAGTCAGGTTCTTTACTACCAGCACCACTTGGGGAGTAAAGCTGAGTAGTCTCAAATAACTCAAGGAAACCAAGAGACAAGGGGGTGGGGAAAAAGAGAGAAAGAAAGACAGGAAGGAGGGGACAAAGAAAAAGTGCAAAGAAGGAAGCATCTGGGAAGGAAGCAAAGAACAGAAGGAAAGAAGGAAGAAAGGGATACGGGGACATGTGAGATAAATGATATCGTTCAATCCACTTAGCAATTAAATACAGTGAAAATTTTTGTGATATAAAATTTTAACTCTCTTAATATTTAAGTTGGTAACATTTTTCTTGGAAAAGTCTATTAATAAGTGGGGAGTAATTTGGAAAATCCTAGTGTAGACCTGCAACAAACAAGTGTAAAGAAAGAGGGTGTCAGATCATTATGAGGATATTTAGATTTACAGAGATTCTTAGGAATACTTCTGTGGTTGTTTCAACCCTAAAATTAGAACAAATTTGTAGCCAAGTGACATCCACATCTTGGAAAATGTGGATTACACACACTCACTCCTACTCTTTTTATATTGTCCTGTCTCTGTTCTTTACCTCTCCATAACCCTCACTGCGTTGGTGTTTAGTAAAAAACTGAGCACACTATTCATTTACTAAGCACAGATATGTACTTTCCAATAATTAAAGAAACAGATCTTTTAAGAAGAAGCACTAATAAAGATTAAGGCTAATCCAGCGCCTGACAATGACAGGTGTTCTATAAAATATTAAATGATTTGCATTTTCTAGGTAATTTAACACGGTCTGTTTTTATTTATTAGGCAATGAAATATTTATCCAAGCAAACCTTAAGTGCTCCCAATAAAGTTATTTTGCTCGGTTGCCCTGGAGTGTCTCATGTTCTAATGAAATTTGGGCCAAGAAGGGAAGAGTATGTGAGTCCTAGAATTCACCAGACCTTGTTGAACAAAGTATATATCTTTCTTTTACTTTTTCTGCCTGTATGACACATGTTGTTCATCCTTAATCCCTTATGTGTTCCTTCAGTTTCTGAGAATTAATGAGGTGATAGCAACTGTTCATTATATCTTGCATTTTTCCATAGGTTTCACTAACTCCCTTCTATCATGGTTTTTCAACTGTGTTAAATTCTAATGAAGAACATTGTAGAAAATAATTTAAATGAGAAAATAGTTGGTAGACTATGCTTTGTTTATAAAACGCTGACACGAAGGATTATGTATATGTATTCGGGATGGAGGAAGGGAAACTAACCCAAAGTGATACTTGTTAATGACCTATATCTCTTTGCCAGTCCTCTGCAGATATTCAAGTAAAGCTCCATTGACTTTCAAACACTTGACTTTGACCAAAATAATCAACAAGAAATGTGTTGTTCAGTCACTAAGTCATGTCCGACTCTTCAACTTATGGACTGCAGCACGCCAGGTTCCTCTGTCCTTCACCATCTCCCGGAGTTTGCTATAATCCATGTCCATTGAGTCAGTGATATTATCTAATCATCTCACCCTCTGCCGCCCTCTTCTCCTTTTGCCTTCAATCTTTCCCAGCATCAGGGTCTTTTCCAATGAGTTGTCTCTTCATATCAGGGGCCAAAGTACTGGAGCTTCAGCTTTTAGCATCAGTCCTTCCAATGAATAGTCAGTGTTGATTTCCTTTAGGATTGACTGGTTTGATCTCCTTGCTATTCAAGGGACTCTCAAGAGTCTTCTCCAACACCATGGTTCAAAAGCATCAATTCTTCCATGTTCAGCCTTCTTTATGGTCCAACTCTCATATCCGTATATAACTACTGGAAAAATCATAGTTTGGCTATATGAAACTTTTTCAATAAAGTGATGTCTTTATTTTTTAACATGCTGTCTAGGTTTGTCATAGCTTTTTCTCCCAAGGAGCAAGCATCTTTTAATTTCATGGCTTTAGTTACTGGCTGCCATCATTTTGGATCCCAAGAAAATAAAATCTGTCGCTGCTTCCATTTTTTCTCCCTCTGTTTGCCATGAAGTGATGGGACTGGATGCCATGATCTTAGTTTTTAAGCCAGCTATTTCATGGGTTAACAGAAGTTATTTTTGGATTATAACATTTAGCTTTACTAATTATGGAGCTTGAAGCTTACAAAATAGTGAAAAGAGTCCTAGCATCATGGTCTTGAAGAAATGCACTTTTATTTTTTTAGCTGTATTTGCTGAATGTATTATTTTATATATATATGTAATTCAATTTATATATATATGTTGCTTTACCCACTATCTCCTTTGATGAACCCAATATCTAAGAAAAAAATGGAGAGAAACAGTTGCGTGAGAACTCATTTCTCATCCAGCCTATATTGCACGTCTCAACTACTGAATCAGTCACCCTGTCTCTCACTTTCAAACAGCTTTTGGTTTATGGTCATCAAGCCACTTTCTGAGTATCTAATGGCTGTTGCTTGCTTGCCATTAGAGATGAGTAAGTCAGGGTCAAGTAAGGGTCTCCTAAAGGAGATCAATCAAGTCCAAGAGTGAAGAAGAAAAGTAAGAAACATTGGGGAGGAAGAGAGTCCTATGAAAGGGTCAGGTATTCCCTTTGCTTCTAGAGTGTATCTAATTTTTGATGCCAACAGAACTTTCTTGAGTCCCTTACAAGGAGTTAAAGCTTCCACTACCATCCAGAGTAGACTTCCCAGGTGGTGCTAGTGGTAAAGAACCCACCTGCCAATGCAGGACACATAAGAGACCTGGGTTCAATCCCTGGGTCGGGAAGATCCCTGGAGAAGGACATGGCAACCCACTCTAGTATTCTTGCCTGGAGAATCCCATGGACAGAGGGGCCTGGCGGGGCTACAGTCCATAGGGAGTGCCCACAGAGCATCCTTTAAATATGCTGAACACTTTCTCACAAGCATCTAGGCTGTCTCTCCCACCATGGCTTGCCTTCCCCTTTCTTTTCTACTTATACAAATTTGCCCGTAGACCACTGGAAAGAATTTCTGGAAGAAAAAATTTCCTCTGAATTTATATAGTGCTTAGCTGTCAGTCTCAGTGAGAAAGATAGCATGCAGAAAAAAAAGAGATCCTGGACATTTTATCATTTACTATTAATTTACATCATTACTATTATCCTGCACATTTCATCATTTACTATTAATACACATGTAACCTTCTTGAATACATTTTCAGACCTCTTATAACCCCATCTTCATCATTAAAATAGAGTGAGATCTATGTATAAACACGTTGGCAGGATAAAAACGGTGTCATGTTTGGGGAATGTTTTGTGTGTGGTAATTGATTGTACTTAGGTTAGGTGTTTGCTTTATTTCCTCCCAATTCAGCTATGATGATTTACATCCCGGTCATCTAATATGCTTTCCTATATGATTCTTTTATTGCCTCAACCTAATTAAAAGTATATTTACTTTTTCTGATATGACAGTAGTGTTCATTATAGAAAATACTGAAAATACACAAGTGTAAAAATAGGGGAAAAAAGTATAATGTCGTAACCATAAAATAATCACCAAAGCAAGAGATAACCACTAAATAACATTTTTTACTTTATGTCATATATATATATATATGACAGTTCTTACATAGGTACCTATATGTGTGTGTCTTTGTGCACAGTTTTGTTCAATTATCAGTACATCCTACGGATATTATTAGTCCTCGGCTCTATTCTTGCTTCCTGAGATGTAGCCATAGTATTTTGACCCCTGTGGTGTCTGGCTAAGCACACAGCAGTTGGCCTTAGGGATAAAATTTCCAGTAAGTGAGCTTTGTCCACAGAATGGCTTAAAGCCCTTTATGATGGTGTAAGTATACAATTGTTTAGAACAGACCTGGGGACTTGACTGGTTTCCTGCTGATGGGTTGGAGCCCTGCCGCTAACCCTGACTCTCCCTTTCTCCTTTCCTTTTCCCTGTAGTTCGTGGCTCAGCCCAACTGTCAACAGCTGCTGGCATCTCGCTGGTACGACGAGTTCCCCGGCTGGAGGAGACGACACTGGGCCGTGAAGATGGTGACGTGTTTCATAGTAGGACTCCTTTTCCCCGTCTTCTCTGTGTGCTACCTTATAGCTCCCAAAAGCCCCCTCGGACTCTTCATCCGAAAGCCATTTATCAAGTTCATCTGCCACACGGCGTCCTATTTGACTTTTCTGTTCCTGCTCCTGCTTGCCTCTCAGCACATCGACAGGTCAGACTTGAACAGGCAAGGTCCACCACCAACCATCGTCGAGTGGATGATATTACCGTGGGTCCTGGGTAAATGTGATACTATAGAAAACTATAATGCAAACGTGTTGCTACCATGGAATTGTGTTGCTCAGAAAAGAATATTCATTATAGCTGGGAATGCGGGAATGTTTAAAATAGGTTCCAACCATTGTAGCTCCAAGGTCTAATCCTCAAAACTAAATGAAGATTTCACAAGCTGTGGTGGACCTGCCTCCAAATGCCACCTATGAAACATACCTTTAGGTTTGAGAATATAGATTTTAATAATTCTGAAACCTGAAGTGACTGATTCCATGGGTTGTTTTGGAGAGTTTGTGGGGTTTTTTTTTTTTTTTTGAGAGATGTTTGTCTTCTGGTGGCTCAGCTGGTAAGAATCCGCCTGCAATGTGGGAGACCGGGGTTCAGTCCCTAGGTTGAGAAGATCCCCTGGAGAAGGGAGTCTTCTAAAGACTTTCAAAATGTCTCATTAACCCTATGTAAATAATCATTTTAATGTTTTAATTTTCTTAACAAATTTGTTGTTGCTGTTTAGTCAGAAAGTCATGTCCGGCTCTTTTGTGACCCCATGGATTGTAGCCTACCAGGCTCCTCTGTCCATGGGATTTTCCAGGCAAGAATACTGGAGTGGGTTGCCATTTCCTTCTCCAGGGGATCTTGATCCAGGGACTGAACCTGAGTCTCTTGCATTGGCAGGTGGATTCTTTACTGCTGAGCCACCTGGGAAGTCCTCTTAACAAATACACCTTCTAAAAGTACAAATCACTCTGAAGAATTATTGTGAACTGTACATAAAGGAACCATAACCATTTTTAAAAATCCACCCCTTTACGTTTATCTTTGAAACTACATAGTAAATCAGAATAATAAGAAATTAAACAATAGGGCATCCTCCTATCTCTGTTCTTTCCAAAAGAAAGAAATTGGTTTTGGATCTGCAGCAAATCATGGTAAGGTAGAAAACTTCAAAAACAAAAACAAAAACCTGGTTTTCCTTTCCTCCTGTTATGGTAGCCATAGTTAAAATTTAAATTTTAATTATTCTTCCTTCTCCTACTGTAGTTTGCTGAGAAATTGCATTTCGTCAGCTTAGCTCATCGTTTTAAACCTCCCTGGTATCATATCCATGTCAGCACTAGTAATTAGAAAATATGTGACACATTCAATGATTCACTATCTCAGAAGATCAATTGGGGTCAGCTGTCAAAACTGCTGCAGAGACTGTAAAATGAGGAAAAGGCAGGGGAAAAAAGTGTCTGAGTCAAGATACATACGCCTTTAAAGGTTACAAATACTGAAAGTACTGACAATAACAAAAGTTCTTAGGAACAAGATTTGATGTTTTACAAATATTACTAATTAAAAAAAACCCTTCTAAACTGAACTTTAAGTACATTTGCCTTAATCTGAAATAATGTCTGATCTTGCTTAAGTTAGAAGGAAGGTTTAGATAGTCTATAAATGTATTTTTGAATAAAAATAATTTTGACACAGTAATTGATATTAAGTATAAAATGACCCTCCTTGTAGCCATTTAAATTAAATATCTCACAGTAGGAATATATTCTTCATTGAGTTTTCTTCAAAGAAAATTTCTTGGGAACAATTTGCAGGGAAGCTTTTAGAGGTTAAATTCCCCACTGTGTGTAACATATTGAATGTCTAAAAATCCTGATGTCCCAAGTGAAACACAGAATACTTCACTTTGAAAAACGGTGTAGGTAAAATGCAACATAGGTAGATATAGCATTTCTAGTCTCTTCTTTAGGGAGTCAATGAAAATATGTAGTGTACTTTCTATGGAGTAAGGACTGTGCAAGGTAATAGTGAAACAAAAAAAATTTTTTTAAGTAAGAAAGAAAATATTCCTTCCCTTTACAAAGGTTAACTTTTACTGAAGAAATGGATAGTAAACAACCAATGACGTATGTATATACTATCAGAAAATGGTAAATAATATAAAAAGTGGAAACTCCAAACTTTGAATAATTCATACAAGTAAAACTGGTTGCCTTTTACATGCAAAACTTGTAACAGAATTTTCCATGAAAATTAGCTAGAAGAAATCATTTCCAAATTACAGCTGAATGGTTAAAGAAGGTACAAATTTAATTGTGAGAATTAAAACTCCAGCCAAAAGAAATAGCTGCTAACGGCAGCCTTTTCTTGAGATATCCTGACTGCAGTGAGTTAATTTATATGGAATTTTTAGGATGAAAAGAGATGTTCTAGAATAAGAGAGAAATACATATGAATGATCATCTTGCTTAAATAGCAGAGCATGAGAAAAAAAATGCTTTGTTTCAAATAGATCTGTCAAAACAGTTATATTATTCACCAAGCCTGGTGAATTCTGAGTGCCTTGTATCTGAGGCTGAGTTCTAAGTGTTTTGCTAGCTTCATGAGTATAAGGCATATTCTCCATGTTATTTGGCTGTAGAAGAAAAAGCACCGGATTTGAATACATGTCCAAGTTCTATCACTAAGAGACTACAAAATTATGGGTGGTCACAATCTCTCAGGATTTTGTATTTTCACCAGTAAGATGAAAGATTCACAGTGATAACTTTTAAGTCCCATTTTGTCCTACTATCCTGTGCTAGGGACCTATCAGAGAAAATTGATCTTTTCTTTGGTGGGAAGAAGGGGAGGACAGAGAGAAGAGGACTAAAGCCTTCTTATCCATTCATCTGCTGATGGACATCTAGGTTGCTTCCATGTCCTGGCTATTATAAATAGTGCCGCAATGAACATTAGGGTACACGTGTCTCTTTCAATTCTGGTTTCCTTGGTGTGTATGCCCAGCAGTGGGATCGCTGGATCATAAGGCAGTTCTATTTGCAATTTTTTAAGGAATCTCCACACTGTTCTCCATAGTGGCTGTACTAATTTGCATTCCCACCAGCAGTGTAAGAGGGTTCCCTTTTCTCCACACCCTCTCCAGCATTTATTGCTTGTTGACTTTTGGATCGCAGCCATTCTGACTGGTGTGAAATGGTACCTCATTGTGGTTTTGATTTGCATTTCTCTGATAATGAGTGATGTTGAGCATCTTTTCATGTGTTTGTTAGCCATTCGTATGTCTTCTTTGGAGAAGTGTCTATTTAGTTCTTTGGCCCATTTTTTGATTGGGTCATTTATTTTTCTGGAGTTGAGCTGCATAAGCTGCTTGTATATTTTTGAGATTAGTTGTTTGTCAGTTGCTTCATTTGCTATTATTTTCTCCCATTCAGAAGGCTGTCTTTTCACCTTGCTTATAGTTTCCTTTGTTGTGCAGAAGCTTTTAATTTTAATTAGATCCCATTTGTTTATTTTTGCTTTTGCCTTTTCTCCACGCCCTCTCCAGCATTTATTGCTTGTTATAATCACTTAGATGTCAAATATCTGAAAATAATGAAATACAGACAAATTTTACTGATTGTGTGTAGTTTGAAGCTACCATAGGATCAATCTTGTTTAAAATGTCCAATGTAGACATTTTCTTAATTTTTAGCAGACAATATTAAAACCTTGATGCTTTCTTAAAGAAGGCATATCCAAGCCTGAGAAGAGCTAGAAAGAAAAGAGAGAAAATAAAACAAATAAATGTTTCTTGCCCCTATAGTTATATTTAGTCAAAATTGACAGCGACCCAGTAAATGAATGTTGACACTCTTTTTGCAATGATTTCTTCAAAAATTTCAAGGGGCATTCTGTAAATTTAAGACTAGTTTATGGAATTCAGGATTATGATACTAGCTGAAAATAAGTGGCTCTATTGATCTTTTGAAGAAAGTAAAGGAACAAAATTATAAATAATATGAGTCTACAATAGTGATTTCTTTCAGAGATTAACAATGGATTTTTATTAATAATAAAAATATTACATTTTCTTTAAATTTGGACACATTTTTAAAATTTATCACCATCAAAGAATGAAGAAATTAAATAAATATTTGTTGAGAGTTTATACATGATGTCATTGGGATTTTTGATATTCCACTGTCTGATATCCACATGTTTAATTTTGGAGAATGTGCTACTTAATGACTAGAAAAATAGTTGAAGTTCTTTGAAGAGAGATTACCACAGGGCTTCAAGTTAATTCAGTTCAGTTCAATCTGTCAGTCGTGTCCAACTCTTTGCAACCCCATGAACTGCAGCACACAGGCTTCCCTGTCCATCACCAACTCCCAGAGTTCACCCAAACCCATGTCCATTGAGTCTGTGATGCCATCTAGCCATCTCATCCTTTGTCTATTTAAAAACGTATATTATGTGTAATCATATATAAAAATTGAAGAAAAAGCATATGTGTGTGTATGTGTATATATATATATATATATAATTAAGCTGGATCCTGAGATATATCAAGCTGACCCATTATATAATTAATAATGATACAACTTTACTATTGTTACAGGAACATTATGCAGGATGCAGGGTGCTTGGGACTGATGCACGGGGATAATCCAGAGAGATGGTGTGGGGTGGGAGGGGGGAGGTGGGGGTTGGGATTGGGAGTTTATGTACATTTGTGGCTGATTCATGTCAATGTATAGCAAAATGAATACAGTATTGTAAAGCAAAACAAACTAAAAAATAAAAATCAATTTAAAAAAAAAAGAGGGCTAAAGACAGCAGGATAGGGATCTTTTAACTTTTTACCAAAAGTGTGGTAGACACAAAAGGCATGGTTTAATTTGATGACTATGCTAATCAATATTCTGTGTTGCCTTGCTCAGTCCTGCTGTCTGATAAACTGAGTAACTGACTGTATATTGCATGGTCCCTAAATTGTAAGGCTCTAAGTTTCTAATAACAAGACTGAGGGACTTACTTATAAGACTGTGGCTTGTTAACTGTTTCCTGCATCATGTTAATTTTCCCAATGACTGACTGAAGCTCTATGCTTCAATTTCTCAAGTCTTCCTGAACCAACTTAGGTTTTCAACTGATGTCGCCTCTGTGAGTTATTTGCTTTGTAAAGAAATATTTTTTCATTTTACTATTCTTTCCTACCATTTTCAGGTGTTTCCCAGACCTATGATACAGTAGTTTAAAGGAAATGTTGAATTTGATACCTCTCATTTCACTTATCCTGACAAAAAGACTTTTGCTTTACTTGTTTCTATATATTTATATCATAAATTTTCATTTTTTCTAAATAGAAAATTTTTCTAACTTTAAAGTTTATCCTCCCAAATCCATCCTTAAAGGGATGAAGAAGTATGGTTTTTCCTTAGGAATTTCTATTTGATATACTCTGCTGTGTTTCAACGGTAAGAACTTATACAATGTTATAGATCCAGATATCTTGTGATTTAGTAGCATGGCAAAATAATGTTTCTGTGTCATTTTCACTATCTTTCCTGTTGAAGTTCAACATCTTTTTGAGTATATAAATTGAGGTCTATTGAGTTTGATATCTTTGGAAGACAATCTACAATGGTCCTTCTGTCCTTTCACTGTGGTGCCACTGATAAATTGTAGCTCATTTCCTGCAACATTTTTCAAATTATTTTTCCTTCAGACATTCTTGTATCAACACTTCTTTTCTCTTGTCAAATAACCTCTAGAGATCTTCTCAACATGGTTCCTGCAGGATGAACTTTAGCATATAAAGCAAAGAAATTTAAAAGCCTGATACAGCCTAAAACTTATGATTCTGGTCATCTTGAGATATACAGTTTTAAGCAACAGAGAAAACTAATTGATAATTCAGCTAGAACTCTCTCAATAAAAAGGTAGATTATAGACAGATAAATACCAGTATATTTCTCAGATTGTCAAATGACCCATTTGAGCTAGAGTAAAATGTAAAACAAGTTTCATCCTGCATGCATATGGCCTGATAACAGAGCTATGCTTTTCAACTATCTAGAGAGAAAGTATCACTGGGAAAACCGTGATGGATTAAAAGAAGCCTGGGGTCAGATTAAAGACATGGCTACTTCTATTTTCTGTTGTGTCATGATCCCAAGGATCTTACTTTATTAAGAGTTTGATTTTAACAATGTATTAATAATACTAGGGAAAGGGAATGAATATAATATTCATATGGGAAAGTCATTTTTACACAGAATTTAAATGCAAGGTAAATATAGCATATTATATGTAGAATACATATTTTGAGAATTCATCTAAGTTATAGCAGAAGTTTTAACTCAGATGTCACTTGTTTTTGGAGATAATATGGAGTAAAATGTGAACAAAAAATTGAATGCTAATTTTTAAAGTCTTCCCAAAACTAGTTTGAATTTTTTCACAGAATCCATTATAACTAAATTGTAACAATCAAATTTCTGCCATAGCTTATTCCTCTGCATAAAAAAGTATGCATATATATGAAATATCCAGATGTAGACTTATGTTATCTCTTAGCAAAATGAAATTATAAAATTGATAACATTTTTCACAAAAGAAGTAGAATGTTAATGAAAACTATCATATTAATTAAGCAGGAAGTGCCTTGTTTCCAATGAGAAAATAGAAATGGCTGCTGAAGTGACATTATTATGTGTATGCTTAAGAATATGCCATAATTATGTAGCACACAAATCTGTGCACACTGAGCTTGATGAGAAGGGTGAACCAAGGAAAAGTTATATCGGGGAAGTAATCTGAGCTCTGTTAAAAATAGCTTCTAGTGAATTTCTAGGCATAAATTAAGGATAGCTCATAATATCCAGATTATACATCTTGCCTATAATAATACTTATTTAACAATTTTTCTGCAACAGAATTGGCCTCTTATTTCCCTCATTTACTTTATATTTTTATCTTTTAAAATGTTGATATTTAAAAATCTGAACATTTCAACAAGCCCTGACAAATTGAAAATGTGAAAAGTGGTGATCACATTTGCATCTAGATAAATACTCATAGAGACAATCCTGTATACTTTATTACTTATGACCATTTCTTCATCTTCTAATAGGCATTAAGATCACATGGCTTCAGATACTCATATTTTCAGCCTCACCCTTGAATTATCTATCTGCTCAAAAAGACCCCCAAATCCAGAATTATAAGGAATGAAACTACAGTCTTTCCCCACTCTGTCCCTTCACAACGTACTCTAACCACCTCATCAAACTAGCTGCAGACACATAGACACTCAAACACAGCTGAAGAACATCTGTTCATTCATTTAAAGGGATATTTTAATTTTCAGGAAAACCAGATATTCATTGCAGTAGGACACAGAATCCTCATTTTCCTGTTTAACTGTGAGGAATAAATTTTAAGGTCACTTTTACCAAGATTTATCAAGAGTAACACAGTAAAATCTCAAACGAAATATTCACATACATGTAAATTGTTATTTGTGCACATTCTATTGCTAACCAAATGACTTCTTTATTGGAGAGAAAATTAAGTCCTTTGGGTCACACATGCAACAGAAATTTGATGCACCAACACGTGAAATCTACAGGACTTGGGAGAATGTTTGACAACATGGTTCTGATGGTTCAAGGAAAGAAAGGAAAAGATGGGAAAAGAGGAGTACTCGGAAATGAACGAGGGTCAGAGTGAAAGACTACAGGGAAGGCGTAAGTGGTTTCAATTAGTTCAGAATAATGATAATATAATAGTAACAGTAGTAATGGTGGTAATAAAAGTAGAAATCAAAAGTTAGGCACTGTGCTAAGTGATTAAAATGTAAGATCTCATTTGAACTTCATAGTCACTCCATTTCATTTAGTAATTATGAATGATATTATTAATAGTAGCTCATTTCTCAGAGAGGAAATTGGCTTAGAAAAGTTAGATCACTTTCCCAGGATCAAGGAGCTGACATATGGTAGATACTACATTGGAACTCTGGGCTTCCCCTGTGGCTCAGCAGTAAAGAATCTGCCTTTGATGCAGGAGCCACAGGAGACGCGGCTTCAATCCCTGGGTCGGGAAGATCCCCTGGAGGAGGACATGGCCACTCACTCCAGTACTCTTGCCTGGAGAATCCCATGGACAGAGGAGCCTAGTGTGCTACAGTCCATGGGCTTGCAAAGAATCGGACATGACTGAAGCCACTGAGCAGCACAACACATTCAAACTCTAGGTAGTCTAACTCCAGAGCTTTCTTTATCCTCGTTATCCTCCTCTGCCCTTGGAGCGTGAGAAAGTGAAAGTCTCTCAGTTGTCTCAGACTCTTGGCGACTCCATGGACTATACAGTATATGGAATTCTCCAGGCCAGAATAATGGAGTGGGTAGCCATTCCCTTCTCCATGGGATCTTCCCAACCCAGGGATCGAACCCAGGTCTCCCACATTGCAGGCGGATTCTTTACCAGCTGAGCCACTGGAGTATCAGAAGTAGAATTCAAAGAGTCAAAAATAGTCCAGGAACTCAAGTTTCCAAATATACACATTTTCCCCTACTTTCTCTGCCTCTGTTTGCTAACTTAAGTCTTTACACAGGTCAAATCTGAGAGGACCATGTTTCTGATCTTTTAAAGAGGCCACACTCTTTAAGATATGCACTTGATATAATTCACTATTGAAAGTCATGCTTGTTCATATAGCAAATTTATCACTATCACATCAGCATTACCTGTATTTCCATCTCCACAGCCCACCACTATTCTAAAACCTGTGCATTATAAGTGGTTCCCTAGGACTGACCGAAGCGAACTATTCTGGAAAGAAAGACAAAGTCCTTTGCTGTGACCTTGAGCTGTTTCTTTTTTAGTTTCCATGTTCACTTGCTAAGTCCTGAAGTTAAATTTCCTAGCTTCCAGGGATATCTTTAATTTTTTTTAATTTTTGTTGGAGTTTAGTTGCTTTACAATGTTGTGTTATTTCCTGCCATGTATACATAGCTCCCCCTCTTTTTTTGGATTTCCTTCCCATTTAGATTACTACACAGCACTGAGTAGAGTTTCCTGTGCTATGCAATAGGTTCTCATTAGTTATCTATTTTTAAATCTTTCATTGGTGTACGTATGTATGTATGTGTGTGTGTAGGGAGTTTTCAGGAAATGTAAAGATATAGATTTCTTTTGTACATAATTGTTTTAAAAATAGTCAGAACTTTACTGAAGGTGAAAAGTGGTCATTTTTATAGTGAAAAAATCAATAATCACTCATTAGAAAATATTAAGTTACTACTGTCACTCATTGAAAAGGTGATGAGGAATATTTACTGTTTTTCCAGCTACATAAATATCTAATGCCTTAGTTATCATGAAAAATTTTAAATTAAACAGAAATCCTATAAAATGTCTAATACTGCATTGACAGAAACATTTTACTTGATTTTTAAGTTACTACATTTGTGTCATAAACAGACAAGCTAGAATTCTAAAGTTCTACATTTTTTACATCTTAATCTGAAACTAACATGTTATTGTTCTTTGGCAGTTTCAAAACATGCACTTCCTTAATTATATATTCCTGATTTTTTTTAATCTAAATGTTGAACTGATGATATCAAAACTATACTAATCTAAGCATTTTCAGATGCCTTCAAACTAAGTATATTTAATTATTGACTGTCCTTTTAAATTAGTATTTTTTTTGAAATGTGGTATGCTGACTATAATTATAATAGATGGATTTTTAAGAAAAGTTCAGATTTTGAATTCTCCCCTCTTGACTGATTCAGAAATTTCAGAGGTCTTTAAACACAAAAAAATTAAGGAACAATTCTAGGAGTCTAGACTTTTTAAAATTCAGATTTCAGTTTTAGGGAGGAATTGAGACTCATTAGATTCTAAACACCTATGGTTTTACTTCTTCCAACCACTCTCCCCAACCACCCTACATTAAATATCTTTTCTGTCTCCCTTAACCATATGTCTAGGCGATATTCATCAATTTCCTGAAATTTTGAGTTATTAAAAAGTAGTCCCAGTTCACTTTAAAACATGAATCTTACCATCAGTTTAAAGTTCTCCTCTTCCCAACAAAGGCTTAACATAGGGCTCAAAGAACCTGAAAACACTGATCTTTTGCTTGTCCTTCAACCCCCACACTGGAATGGAAGGAAGGACCTAAGCTTTTTCTATTCTCCCCATTCCTTGGTTTCTGCAAGTGAGAAGGATGGCAGAAAATGTTTGTTCAATGTCTTCTTTGCCTCCCTGGTACCCTGGTCACAGCTCCTTCCTTGTTGGTTGTCTGCATCTCTAGCTGATCCTGAGTAGCCTATATGACAGGTCTTGATCCTCTGACTCTCCTGATGGGTCCATGAGCATTCCTCAGATGGCCCTGTATACATAGTTCTCCAAGATCCAGCTCTTCCTGACATCTTCCAGTCTGTAAACTCTCATAGCCAGCCATTGGCCTCTTTAGGAGTCCTGTGACCCTAACAAGGACAGGAGAGCAAGATGGTTCAAGCCTGGTTTCTTCCTGTGGTATGTGCTGGCTCCCTGGGGGGGTTCCAAACCCCACTCCCTCTCCTGGTAAGAGGTCAGGCTGCTGCCAGCTGCCCAGCTGATGAATCCTATTGTTTGTCTGTTTTCCCTGAAGTCCTAGACCCAGGGAGAGATGAGCAAGCCAAGGGTTTGGGAAGATGCCCCAGCAGGGATTAAGATGCCATCTTCTCCTTAGAAATCCCCCATCTTTATGAGAGGTTGTCTTGGAATGTCCCATACTTGACTGAGGAAGGGAGTGGTGCTGATGAGACCACTCCCATCTCTTCCTCTGGCTTTCCTAATTGGCACCCAACTGGAGTGCCCTGAGTTTATGGCTCACTGTCCCTTCTTCCCAGTGTTCTCTTTGTACAGGCATGGGCAGGAGTGGCAGGTGGCTGCTGGAAGATATGGTCCTCACACCTCTTGTGCTGTGTGCATGCTCAGTTGTGGCCAGTTCTTTTGTGATCGGACTGTAGCCCACCAGGCTCCTCTGCCCATGGGATTCTCTAGGCAAGAATACTAAAGTAGGTTGCCATTTCCTACTTCCAGGAATCTTTCAGATGCAAAGATCAAACCACATCTCTTGCATTGGCAGGCAGATTCTTTATCATTGCACCATTTGGGTAGGCTTAGTGCCTTCTATGGGTCTGGCATAAGATGAGTCTCTACCAAGTGAAATCACTGCGTTTAGATTTCTTTTTGAACAAAACCAGAATTTTGACCAGACTATTTCTTGGGCCCCCAACTTATGGAGGGGGGTGAAAATCCTCCAGCGAAGATAAAATCTTTTTGTTCTCTTTATATTCATTGACTTGGTGTCACAGCATAGAATTCAGTGTTCCGTCAAGAGACTTCCAAGGTTAGATCCCTCAACTAGCTTTGGGGCTGCCTTAACAAGCCCTTGGAGTGTCTTAGGTGAAAAGGTGACTTGCTCTTTTGCTTGGGGTTATTTCTTCTTTGTGTAAGTACTGACAGTGAGAAAGGATAGGCAAGACGTCTGTTTTGCAGAATTACACATTTTTTTACACAAAATCGAGGCTGGTTAATTACAGCACTGGAGGGCTGCCTGCTGCATCTCATCCCCCACAGCTAGCTTCACGTGATGGGATGTAAGAGAACACTCAGCCTTGATGAAAACTGTTATGGGAAAGGTAGAAAAAAATAGTCCAAACTTCCAGGCATCCACAAATATTTTCAAAAGGAAGTTCTCTGACTCATTTGCACTGTGATCTTTCCGTTGTTGGTCCCCACAGTCTTACATCAATGCTTGTAATTAGACCTCCACCACCACGCTGAGAAATCATGTCATCTGTTTATAAACAGCAGAGAACAATTTTGAAATGTTCCCATTGTGGGAACAGCAAAACATTTTCTGACAGACGCTCCCTCAAGCTTTGTTCTCTGCAGTCTCTTTCAGTTAGCGTGAATCGTTGACTATCTGCATGTATTTTCCAGCCAGTTAATAGCACCCTCTAGTTTTTCTCAAGGCTTGTTTCTTCTGAAATTTCAGTGAATGTTGCCAGAATAGAAGAAACTTGATATGTCACTAATGTGCTCGTGACAAATAGAAACCAGTAGTCCTCAAACAGGTATGCGGTGATGGAGGAAGTGATCCAAACAGCTATGGGAAGTGATTCTTGAATCTGATGCTTTGAAAACAAAAGATCCCAAGACCATTAGTCAAGAAGCACTAATTGACAGTCTTATTTACAGCTCAGGTTAAAAAAAAAAAAAAAAAAAGATGGGCTGAGTCCTCAATTTCATCTGGATCTCTGTTTTTTCCATATAGTTGTGCCTTTTGAAAGTCAGTAGTACAATTATTTTTTGTGTGATTCAAAGTTAGATATTTAATGTCTATCCTCTGAACTTTGAGGAACTGTAATATATCTGAATTGTGAGTTTTTGTTTTGAGTCTTCTTAGGAAATCTTCGAGGTCATCTAGTTCAAACTTTCGATTGAAGTGTCAAGCTCTTGAATCCATCTAATAAGAACAGAGTCTGCTTGATATTATGGAGCTGCAGGTTAAAATTGTGCTTTCTATTGAGCTGCTAACTGCTGCTTCAACACTCCTTCCTGGTGGTCCTCCTCCTGTCCTCACCAAGACTCACTGCTGATTAGTTAGCAGTGAGTCCTGGTGTCTTTACTCTTTTACATAATTATCCATAAAGTATTTGAAATTATCTATTTTGGTGACTGTTAATAATCCCATTTGGCTTTCCAGTTGGGTAGAAGCAAAACAAGAGATATGATTTATTTATAAAAGGAAATAAAATATAAACCCTTTTGTTGGTTTGCAGGTCTTTTAATATATTTTATTTTTAAATATATACATAATTTGAAAACACCAGAATCACAAATTCATAGACCTGGAGTGACCTTTAGAGGCCAGCGAAACAGGTCTCCACTTATTGCTAAAAATTCCCTGGAGTATGACTGATTGCTGGGGGCTTCCCTGCTGGCTCAGTTGGTAAAGAATCCGCCTGCAGCACAGGAGACCTAGGTTCAATTCCTGGGTCTGGAAGATCCTCTAGAGAAGGGAATGGCAACCCACTCCAATATTCTTGGGGCTTTCCTGGTGGCTCAGACAATAAAGAATCTGCCCAGAATATCGGAGACCCAGGTTCTATGCCTAGGTCAGGATCATTGCTTGAATTTCCCTGGAGTATGACTGGTTGGAATCTTAACCCTGAAAGGTGTTTGGGACAATTCTGATCGCCAGAAAATCCCCCTTACATTGGGTAAGAAGATTCCTTTCCATATCTTTCATATCATAAATCCAACTTTTGCTTTCTGTGGCAAACCAAAGCAAGTGTGTGCAGGACAGTTTCTCATCTCTCATGGCGTCTATTGTGATGACTGATTTTCATAGGATTTTGATAATTCAAACAGGAAGAATAGTGTCTGGCTTATTTATACCATTAAGGTAGAATTATACTTCGTGTAGGATTCTGTCCATAGAATTCTGTGATAATCCAAACCTTTCATTTTTAGAAGTGAGATAATTGAAATCTAGAAATATGGAGCTTCTGGCTAAGATTACAAAGCTGATTACTAGTTGAGCTGAGCCTCACTCACCTATTATTATCACTGCGCTTCTGAGGAAAGTTAACTTGAACGTATTTATTCAAAGATTGCAATGCTTATATGGCCTCATCTCTGGGAACTGGCAAAGTTTTGAACAAAGCAAAACAAAGAAACTCCATTGTGAAATCTCTAAGAGCACTGCCTAAGGAGACAGGTCCAGTTCTAGTTTTTCCATTAGGTAGCTTTAGTCACATGGCCTTTTGGGATCTTAGTTCTCTTAGGTACTTTGCAGTTGCATGCTGGATTCTTAGACTGTACTTGGGTTTAGTAGGAAAAAGCACCATGAATGCGGGAAGGGAGAGTTTTTCCATGGGTACTGAGCATTTTTCTCATTTCCTCATTGGATAATATAAATTGTAAGTTTCCCACAAGCTCTAAAATCAGTGCTGCACCATAACTTTTTCAGATATGATACATTCTTTTCTTCAGAAGGAGGATGTGATCATTATCACCTCCCCAGTTATGCTCAACCTTATCTAGCTCTCAAGAGAGATTTATTTATGAAAGAAACCTCAAAAGAAAGATATAAACAACAAATCTAGAATAAAGCAAAGGTTTACAGCAGACTCTAAAAGGCACTCTGTAATTAATTGAAATCAATTCTTATCTGGGTTCTTAATTTAAATGTGACAAAATTTAACAATAAAACTTTATTAATAATACTAAAATATTGCAAATTTTTCACTAAATAATTATGATCATCAAGTCTAATATACTTTTCTTTCAAAGTTTCATTGTAAAAATTTTCACAAACACATCTATCAGCAATTTATCACAATTTCTCTTTTTTTAATCAATCTCTCATAATTTTTGCTGCCTTAACATTTAGTTGTACCACTACTTCATCTCAGGTTTTTTTTCTTCCCTCAGGGCACAGATATATAAAATGTTGACAAACACATACAGTCATATAGTACCAGCACAATCACCATATAGGACAAAGTATGGCCCAGCAAGCCAAATTTGGCCCTTTGCTAGTTTTTACAAATAGTTTCATTATAACAAAGCCACACTAATTCCTTTATTATCGCTGTTGCTCAGTTGCTAAGTTTTGTCTGACTCTTTTGCACACCAGGCTTCCTCATCCTTCACTAACTCCCGGAGGTTGCCCAAGTTCATGTCAGTAATGCTATCCAACCACTGCAAAGCCTAAATAATTTATTTTCTGACCCTTTACAAAGTATGATGGTAGTTTAGATTGTTATAGCTGTACTTTATCAAATCAAGACAATTTCCTTCTAGTCATACTTTACAGAAACCTTTTGTCATGAATGAATGTTGAATTTGGTCAAATGAATTTACTGCACCTATTGTAAAGATTTATTGCATCTAATGAAAATATTTTTTACCCAAAAATCTATTGATGTGATAAATTACATTGATTGATTCTTAAATATTGAAACAACCTTGCATTTTTAGGAAAAATGCATTTGGTCATGACTTATTATCAGTTTTATATGTTACTATATTTAATTTACTAATATTTGTTGAGGATTTTGTACATATTCATAAGGATTATTAGTGCATAGTTTTCTTTGTATATATTTTTGTCTGACTTTTTATCAGAATAATACATACTTTAAACATCTTTTTCCTTGTAATTTTGTATTTCATTAGCACTGGCATTATTTCTTTCTCAAATATTTGGTAGAATCACCATGAAAAACTAGACCTGAATTTTTCTTTGTTGGAAGGTTTTTAACTATGAATTTATTTTCTTTAATGAATATAGGACAACTCAGGTTACTCTATGTCCTCTTTTGTGAGTTAGGTAGGTTTTGTCTTTCAGGGAAAATGTCCAATTCATTTATGTTGTGAAATGTATGAGTATCAATTTGTTCCCTTTATTCACTTGTTATCCTTATAAAGTCTGTAAGATCTATATTCATTCCCATCTTTCATTTCTTTTATTGATCATCTCTTCTCTCTCTTTTTTCTTGATCAATTCTAGCTAGAATTTTTTCAATTTTATTGACCATTTCAAAGAACTAGATTCTGCTTTCATTGATTTTCTCAAGTTTTATATTTTAAAATGTATTGATTTCTGCTCTTATTATTATTTTTTTTTAATTTTCTTCCTTCTGCCTGATTTGGGTTTAATTTGCTCTTCTTTTCATAGTGTCACAGTTAAAGCTGAGATCACTGATTTGAGACCTTTACTGTTCTCTAATTAAGCATTCTACTCTAAGTACTGTGTTAACTGCAGCACAGAATTTTTAGTTGTATTTTCATTTGTAAACATTTCAAAATATTTTCTAATCAGTCTGTAAATTTCCCTTTGACCAAAAGTTATCAGAAGCATATTATTTAACTGCAAAATATTTGGAGATTTCAAGATACAATTTATTATTGATTTGTTCTTTACTAGGCCTGTCAAAGGATTGTCATGCAGCTATTTTTTGCACTTTTATCCTATTCGTCCATCTCTTTTAAATAGTAAATATTTAAACATTGCAAATGTATAAATATGTTGAAGTTATATAGTCTGTCTTGATGAATGTTCCGTGTGCACTTGAAAAAAAATGTGTCTTCTGCTATTAGACTATTGATAGTGTTGTTCAGAATTTCTATATTCTTTATTTTTTCAACCGGATATAATAGTTTTGCAATGTTGTATTAGTTTCTGCTGTACAACAACATGAATCAGTCATATGTATACATATATCCCTTCCTTTGTAAGCCCCACCCCCATCCCAACCTCTAGGTCAGCACAGAGCACTCACAGCGTGAACTCCCCTGTGCTATACAGCAGCTTCTCACTAGCTACCTGTTTTACACATGGTAAATGTGTTTATATGGCTATGCTACTCTCTCAGTTCATCCCACCTTTCCCTCCCCACTGCTGTGTCTACAAATCCATTCTCTACCTCTGCATCTCTATTCCTGCCTTGCAAATAGGTTCATCAGTACCATCTTTCTGGAACTTCTTTTTTTTTTTTTTTTAATAAATTTTTTTTTAGTTTGTTTTGCTTTACAACACTGTATTTGCCCTGCTATACATTATCATGAATCAGCCACGAGCGTACACGAACTCCCAATCCCGACCCCCACCTCCCCCCTCCCGCCCCACACCCTCTCTCTGAATTATCCCCGTGCATCAGTCCCAAGCATCCTGCATCCTGCATCAAACCTGGACTGGCGATTTGTTTCACTTATGATATCACACATGTTACACTGCCACTCTGCCAAATATTCTTACTAAACTTCTTCCTACTGGTTCGTGTACTTTTAGAGAGGAATAGTTAAGTCTCTAACTATAATTGCACCTTTCTCTATTTATATTTAAGTTCTATGGCATCTTGCATTATCAGGTCATTTGTCAGCTGCATTTATATTTAGAACTGATCTGTCTTCTCAGAGATTTGACCTTTTTATCCTTATGTTTTATTTGTACATACATAGTAATACTTCTTCTGAAATATATCTAGTCTTACATTAATATAACCATTTAAGCTTTTTTGATTAGTATTTCATGGTATCATTGTTATTCATTTATGTTTGGCCTATTAAAGGATTGTCATGCAGTTATGTTTTGCACTTTTATCTTATTTATCCATCTCTTTTAAAAGTGTGTTTAGACTTTATCTTTCATTCAATGCAGTTTTTAATATTGGTAGATTTTAAATCTACCCCATTGTTATTCCTATTTGCCCCATCTGTTGTATTTTTCCTTTTTTTTTCCTGCCTGTTCTTGGATTGCATTTTATAACATCATATTTATTTATATTTTTGACTCTGCATTTATGCATTTAAACATATTTTGAAAGAATACATTAGGATTTACAACATAAAATTTAATTTGTTACAGTCTAACTTCAAATCTTCCCTGGTGGCTCAGAGGTTAAAACGTCTGCCTCCAATGCGGGAGACCCGGATTTGATCCCTGGGTCGGGAAGATCCCCCGGAGAAGGAAATTTTAACCCACTCCAGCATTCTTTCCTGGAGAATCCCATGGACGGAGATGCCTGGTAGACTACAGTCCATGGGGTCACAAAGAGTCGGACACGACTGAGCAACTTCACTTACTTACTTACTTAACTTCAAATAATGTTTTGCTTTACATGTAGTATAAAACCTTGCGATTCTGTGCTTCTCATTCCTCTTTCTTGTCTTCTGCGCTTTTGTCATGTGTTTTACCTCTGTCATAAACCACAATACAGTGCTACTATTTTTGTTTTGCCTTGAGCAGTCAATTACCTGTTAGAGCAATTCAAAATAAGAAAAACATCTCTTACATTGGTTTTCACTTTAGTAACTTCTGAATAGAGATCTTCATTTCTTTTTATAAGCCTAAATGTCTATCAGTTATGTTCTGCTTTAAAAAATAACCCTTTAGCATTTCTTGGAGCATGGGTCTCTGTCTGAATTTTTGATTGTCTGAAACAAGTTTTTCATTCTCCTTTATTTATTAAGGTATTTGTGCTGTGTGTAGAATTCTGGATTGACTTCTTTCTCTTTTCAGCACTTTAATGATGTCATTCTGTGTGGTTTTGGACAATCCATTTGATATCAGTCCTATATTTTTTCCTTTATATGCAATGTGTCCTTTATTTCCACCAAATCCCTTTTCCCTGATGCCTTTAATATTTTTTCTTTATCTTTTTTTGAACAGATTGACTATGATGTATTACAGTGTGCATGTGCTTGTATGTATGTGTACATGTGTGTATATTTTGTTAGGGTATTTATTTATACCTATGTAGAAGGCTGGACAGAAGTGTATAGCATTTATGCCTGAAAATGGATATGCCTCTTCTGTTAGGACAGTAGTGCAGGAATTTGAGGCAGTAGAGTCAGAAGCTGAGCTGGATTTGTGTTTCATGGTTGCTGCAATCAGTTTCAGGCCAACATATACAAAGACTTGCAGTCTTTGTATCCCTCTCTCCAATTCATGGGCTTCCCAGGTAGCTCAGTGGTAAATAATCTTCCTGCTAACCCAAGAGGCCTGGGTATGATCCCTAGGTCAGGAAGATCCCCTGGAGAAGGAATGGCAACCCACTGAGGTATTCTGCCTGGGAAATCGCACAGAGTACTTTTGTGGGCTACAGTCCATGGGGTCACGAAAGAGTCAGACATGACTTAGTAACTAAACAACAACAACCACCTCAATTCACACATTGAAATCCTGCCCCACAATGTGATGGTTTTTGGAGGTGGAGCCTTTGGGAACCACCTGGGACATGCGGGTGGAGTCCTCACAAATGGGATTAGTGCTCTCAGAAGAACAGACCAGAGAGTTAGCTCACGGTCTTTCTGCCAAGTGAGGACACAAAGAGAGGGCAGAAGCCTATGACATGAAACAGGACTCTCACCAGAGCCTGACCCTGACACTCTGACCTTAGACTGTAGCCCCCAGAACTATGAGAAGTAAATTGCTGTTGTTTATAAGACAGCTTGTCTGGAGTGCTTTGTTATAGCAGCCTGAACAGATGAACAGTTGAGAGAGATAATTATTCTCAGAAATCCTGCTCCCCCCCAGCTTCTGGGCTTCCTCCAGCACCTGTACCTCTGAGGGAGATTGTGTCCAGGTATTTGTGATCCTCTAGCGGTGGACTTCCCTGGTAGCTCAGACAGTAAAGCGTCTGCCTACCATGCGAGAGACCTGGGTTCGATCCCTGGGTCAGGAAGATCCCCCGGAGAAGGAAACGGCAACCCACTCCAGTATTAATGCCTGGAAAATCCCATGGACCGAGGAGCCTGGTGGGCTACAATCCATGGGGTCACAAAGAGTCGGACACGACTGAGCGACTTCTCTGTGTGTGTAGTGGTTGTCAGCTTCTGCTTCTTACTGGTATTTATCAGCCTGGTGACGTGAGGCAGAAAGCCTGTCTGTTTTCCAGGTCTAGGGTCAGACTTAGGTAAGCCTATGCCTGGGCATCAGGGAGCATCTCAGTGATCCAAACCTTCCTTGTCATGGTGGTAAAACTGTGCAGGTTGCATGCAGAAGGGTTTCCCAACCTTCCCCCATTGGTAAGAAGCATCTAAGGATATTGGTATAAACGTTAGTCCCAGTTCTATTTCCTGCTTCTCCCAGAGGACTGATGTATTCTGCTTCTTGTGGTGCAGGAACCTAGATAAAGCTTTGTGCTTCCTCCCAGAACCAGGTTCTTGAGCAGTGTCAGGATCTATGGAAATTAGCTTACAACTGAGTGGACACTCTCCTCGTATCTGTGTCCCAGGGGTTCTGTCCTCTCTCAGTAGCTCATGCTCAGCTTTTAGAAATTTGTTTAAGAAGGTTTTCTGAACTTGTCTTAATCTCTTGTGTTGATATGCTGCCAGTGTCTCTCACCCTGCCACCTGACCCAGGGAAGCTAATGCTCTTCTTGTCACTCTCTTTGCAGCAACTGTTTTCTTTGAAGTATAGGCTCCCTGGTTTCTCACCTCTCTGACAGATTCATGAAAAAATATGATTCTATATTTATATGACTTTCTTGCTTTTAGTGTCGGACAGATATAAACTCTGTGCTACCCACATTTGCATCAAACTATCATTATCATAGAAGAGTCTAGTTGTTTTCTTATTTTAATGTAGTTTTAAAATCATATTTATCCTTTTCATATTTCCTAATTCTAGATATCTTCATATTTTCCCTTCTCATTATTAGGCTCTAAAAATAGTTTTATAAAATTTAAACAATATTCTGGAAATAAAATAAAGATACACAGTGATATGTTATAAATAATTTATAGTATTTGAAAATAAAATATTTCCTATTAAAAACATGGCCATAATCAAAGGAAAGGGATTTTTATTTTCTCTGGATATAGCTTTAGAGCTATTGTTAGAAGTATGAATGTTATAATCGCTTTTTGAACAGAATTGAAATCAGATCTCTGCAGGTGCTAACTGCTTACAAAAGAACAGCAAAGTACCCTGGTCAATGGTATTAAGCCAGTTATGTTCAGTAGATATAAGAAATGCAAGTTCAGCCCCTGGGTTGGAGAGTCTCCCTGGAGTTTGCATGGGAAATCCTATGAACAGAAGAGTCTGGTGGGCTACAGTCCACGGGATTGCAAAGAGTCAGACCAGCCGAGCACACATACATTCACTAGAAACAGCTTTTTCATAAATCTTTGAATCATTTTGGCTTGGGAGGAAAAATGTCTTTAAGTAGCTGTTTACAAATGACCATTATATTTTCCAGAAGAAAGATATAGAGGTAGAGAGGAATCCTAGTTTGATTCAAATTTTCACAACCTTCTGAATTTATCAAATGAATAAAAAGAAAGTGAAGCTGCCTCGAGAGAATTCTCTACAAATTAGCTAAGAATCCTGAAAGTTTTATAATCTGACTGGGACTCAATTATTATTACCTATAAAAATAGGTGTCATATTAGAGTGACTATATACTCTCCTGAAGTTCCAAGAGTCTCTAATTCCTAATTATATATCTTTGTTTATAATGATTTGATTGAAAAACCACTCTTACATGAATCTTTCTATAACTGCAGGTTTTATATGGGGAGAGATTAAACAATGTGGGATGGTGGACTTCAAGATTACATCCATGATTGGTGGAATTTAATGGATTTTGTGATGAACTCCTTATACCTAGCAACAATCTCCTTGAAAATCGTTGCATTTGTAAAGGTAACTATAATTTACGTTATTGGTAAAGCAAAAGTTATGTTAAGTATTGATAACATTCCATTGTTATTATTTTTATTAACAATGCTGCCTAGGGCATTATCTGTATGTGAAATTCATCATCTCACAACTTTCCTGGGACATAGGAATAAAATATATAGATAATGTACAGCTTATAGTCGTAAAACAAATTTTAATAGACATTTAGAAATTGTCACCCAATTTTCTGGTATCTAAATTGAATGATGCCTAAAAGTGATTCACAATAGCTGCTCTCAATTCTAATCTTTTCCATTTCTAATGAAATTCTACCTCAAACACTGTTCAAACTTTTGCAACCAGAATCTATTTTTATCAGTTATAACTAACTGATAAAATTACACAGACAGATCAAAATATTACTCTCTTGAAGCACTGAAATTATCATTTCAGTTTAAACTAATATAGCTTGATATAATTGGAGCAGAATATAATTCTTTCTCCTCACCCCATTCAACATGACAGTGCTGAAATCTCACACACCCATTCCTCCCCCACATTTCATACAGCATCAATCTCATCCCAAACCACATAATTTACATAAAACGTTTTTGTTCTGCAGTGACAACTGAGGTTATTTTGTACTTTGGGGAATGTTTTTTAAACCAAAGTATGATCGTGTCCTCCTTCCTGCCTTTCCATTCACTCCTTCCTTTTCTCTTCCTTTTTAAAAAGTGTGTGTCAAAATGATGAGTGAAATAGGAAAACATAAAGTGTTTAATTGGACTGTACATGAATAATTCATGCGATCTAATGATCTGAGCTAGGAAATGCTAAAACAAAAGTGAACTCTCATTCATTTAGTCTTGTTCTTAGTCAGCTCCTGAAACGTTCAGCTACAGCTGAACAGGGTCGAAATAGCCCAAAGTCATTCCTGAATTGTTCAATTAAAATGTTTCCAGCACTCATCAAAACATTCAGAAAAAATGTTTTCTGCCAATTTCATGGAAAACTAGCTATGTTTTAAGAATGGAAATGATATTTTTTTTCTATCTGCATTAAGAACGAATTACCTTGGGACTTTCTGAAGATGACAGAAAATATTGTGTTAACCAAGTAAGTTTTGCATCTGTGTAGGAGATGGATATCCATTGTGAAGTACATATCTTCCTAATTCTTCTTTCCTCTGTCATGATGCTTAAGTATATCTATAAAGTTGTTTTGGACATCTTTCTCCCTAAAAGTAATATATCTGTTTTTTTGTGACCACGTACAGTTATAAAATTCTAGTTCTACATGACATATCAATTCTTCTCATACTTTCAGGTGCTAAGAATCACCTGAAGAGCTTGCTAAAACAGATTCCTTTTCTCAATTCCCACGGATCAGGAGTATTAGGCAGGGGCCTAAATTTGCATTTATTGCAAATTCATCAGCTAATTTTGAAGTAAATGGTCTAAGGAAGATATCATGAATAGCCCTAGGCTGAAAAATTCTATTTAGCAGCTCAAAGAAATATGAGTTTGATACCAAAAGGAACCTCTCTCATATAATATTTATATTAAGAAACATTTTATAGATCTCATTTATATGGTATTCACTTATAGTACATATATATTTTGTATATAAGAACTCTGGTATATACTACATACAATTATATAAATTAATGAACACCTGTGTATTTGGGGCCACAGTGGTTTCAGATAACTGGATTTGAATTTTCATAAAATGAGGTAAATTCTTTATGTGGAATATCTGTTTTCATACTAAAATATAAACATTGTTCCTTATACTGTAAATGAGAAAATTTATGTTAAAAATTCAACAAGGGACTACCCTAGTGATCCAATGATTAAAAGACTCCACACTTCTAATGCAGGGGGCATGGGTTCAATCTCTGATAGGGAAACTAAGATCCTGCATGCTTCACATGGCTAAAAGAAAAACAAAAATCACTCATCCCAAGTGATGAAGAAGAAAGAAAAGAAAAGGAAAAAAAGATGGAAAAGTACATAGAAATAACCTCAGATGAACTCAATGGGAAATATATGGATTGCTTATGTACTTTGGTCATAGGAGTTCAGCTAGAATTCTAAACATAAATGATGAAAAGTTATTTTTGAATGACTAATTTGTGTGCCCCAAACCTGAGTTTCATGGATAGTTTTTAAATGGCTGCACTTTAGACCTGGGTTTCCTGGGCTCAGTTTTCTCTCATCACTTACTAGTTATGTGAACTTGGACCTGTTTTTTCACCTCTCTGTGCTTCACCTATAAAATAAGGGATTTCTGCCTTTCACCATTGATATGAGAAAAACATGAGTCGATCAATGTATTTAAAATGCTGGTAACCATGCATGATTAGTTCTCTCCTTTCTCTTCTACTGCCGTTTCCTCCTCCTTCATGTACCCTGAGTCCCCTGGACTTGCCTATTGCAATGTCTTTATTGTGTCATTTGCTTTATTTTAGTTAAAAAAGTTTCATGGATGAATTCACACTTGCCTTTACCACTTGCAAACTGTCTGATTTGGGGCAAGGTGTTTCACGTGGGCCTCAATTGTATTATCTTTTAAATGATGATAATAGCAAAAAAGCACTGACTTTCGGAGGCTGTGATATCATGCTGATTTGGAGACTCAGCCTTCTTTATCATCTTTTGTTCTATCATTCATTTTCTCATGCTAATTTTTAATAACATAATTTACGATTTCAGGAAAAGGAGCATTATTTCTGTACAAAAATAGACTACCATAAATGAGGCAAACAGTCATTTTGTGAATCAAGCAATGAGAATTTATGGAGCACATTAAGAAACTGGCTTTCCATCTATTTGTTGAGAATGCAAAGACACTGGCGGTACAGCCCCTGCCTTCAAGCAGTTCACAGAAAGGAAAGAGAAAGGCACGTGAAGACCTCACAGTGTGATAAGGTCTACCACAGGGACCTTGGTGGCATCATGGAAGGAACTAAATTTGCTGGCAGTGTCTTGAAATGATTTCGAGGACAGAGTGAGTGGGCATGTAGTGTGTCCATGAACATTCATAAATGTCCCTGGGAGAAGAGACACAATATGCATGAGTCTGAGAGTATAAAGGAGGTCACTAATTCAGAGGGATGGTCCCGGGAACTGGGGCAGGGTGAGGATGGGAAGGACTTTCCAGATCATGCTATACGGTTTGAATCCTAAGATAAAGAGGAACCATTAATGAGGCTGAAACAGAATGAGTCAAATGATGATGGTTACCTGAAGTAGAGCAGTGGACTCAGGAGAAGTTAATAGAAAGTTGGCTTTAGGGAAAAAAAAAAATTAGGAGGTAAGATCCACAAGACATGTGATTTGTTATTATGAAGGCTGGAATCATAGGTGGGATCCCAGGATGGTCTTGACGCTGCTCCCCAGTAAATAGTTCACTTCTGATGGTGCAGGCAAGATGACCAAGGGATTATAACTTGGAATTGCCCAGGTTCTGTCTTCTGATATGGGTGTATAAACGGTAGCAAAAATCTAACCCTTGGTTATCTGAGTCAAGTGATGGATCCAGACCAAATGAACTATCAGTCCTTCAAGAGGGAGACCCTTCTGTAACTGGTCTGTAGGGAGAGAACCTCATGGTCTAGCAGAAGGGCCATTCTTATTTGGTTCATCATTTTGCAATTTATCCTCCTGGAGATTTTTTTTTTTTTTTAACATACAAAAGGGTCCTTTTGGCCAAAGCTGTGATCTGGGCTTTGATTCGTACTTGGTATGACTACTGCCTGTACCACTTCCTACCAGTGGAATTTGGGACAAGTTTATGACCAACCTAGATAACGTATTAAAAAGCAGAGACATTACTTTGTCAACTAAGGTCCATCTAGTCAAGGCTATAGTATTTCCAGTGGTCATGTGTGGATGTGAGAGTTAGATTGTGAAGAAAGCTGAGCACTGAAGAATTGATGCTTTTGAACTGTGGTGTTGGAGAAGACTCTTGAGAGTCCCTTGGACTGCAAGGAGATCAACCAGTCCATTCTAAAAGAGATCAGTCCTGGGTGTTCTTTGGAAGGAATGATGCTGAAGCTGAAACTCCAATACTTTTGCCACCTCATGTGAAGAGTTGACTCATTGGAAGAGACTCTGATGCTAGGAGGGATTGGGGGCAGGAGGAGAAGGGGACGACAGAGAATGAGATGGTTGGATGGCATCACTGATTCAATGGACGTTAGTTTGAGTGAACTCCAGGAGATAGTGATGGACAGGGAGGCCTGGTGTGCTGCAATTCATGGAGTCACAAAGAGTCGGACACGACTGAGTGACTGAACTGAACTGAATTGAACTGAACCTATGTCTCATCATTCTTTTCTGTAAGATGACAGGAATAATCAAATCTCAGACAATGTTTTGAGAGGATCTCATTAATAAACACATTTAATGCCATATAATTGTGTTTAATATAAGCACTCAGTTGTTTTCTTTATTTTGATTAAAATGAAACAGCATTAGATTATACAAAGAGAACACAGAAGTTCGTGTGACTTTAGGAATCTCTTTCCCCACAAGGCTTTGTGGTTCTGCCTTAAATGCCTTGATTCATTAGCATTTCACAGCTTAGGGATTGTAGCTTTTTAAATTTTGCTTTTAATTTTTGAAGGAGAAGGTTTGTCAATCGTTTCTTGTTCTCACCATGTATAAAATGTTAAGTCAATCTAGAGCTTGTTGATACCTGGGCACACTTTAGTTTATCTTCATTAGGAATCATTTTCTCCTAAATATTACCTAGTCCATTTTCCTATGTATAACTTGTGTCTTATGTCTATCTTCTGTCATTTTGCAAAAATGATTGCAATCCTATGCCTCGTCCACTGTGTAAATAATATTCTCAGAAATCAAACTGATTAGGAATAAGAATATTTCTTTCAATGATCTTGCTGGAATTTTCATAACACCATTCTTCTAAATAGTATTTACCTCATTGGTCCTTCTTATCAGCTAAATGTTACAACTGTAGTGAATTCTCCAAATCATGAATTTTTCTAAATATTTTTAGTTTTATGACAGAGAGCTGTAGATATTTAAATATGAGTTGTATAGTATTATCTACCACAGGAGAAAATCATATGCCTTCCTATTGTCTTTCACTTCTTAATTATCTAACCAGTTTGTAGGAGGGGAAATGTTTTCACCTTATAAATCAAGCATTAAAACCAGCATACATTTTCTGTTTAATTTTGTAGGACAAATGTTTTCACTTTGCCTCAACTTAATTATTATTCATTTTGAATACTTGACTTTTATGAGTATGCATCAGGCTCTAGAGAATATAAAGATGAACTTTTCCTATATTCAAGGAACTTAGGACCCACTATTATGATGCAATCTGTCTTCCTCTCCTAACACTTCTGCTAAGGTGTTCATGATCTGGCTTCAGCTTTCTCTTATCACTATTCCCAAAGCGTCTGCAACCCAGCTATATTAAGATGCTCACATTTCTACAAATGATCCATCTTTTCTAACAATCATACTTTAGAATATGTCTACAACTCTCCACCTGAAAATGCTTTTGGAACTTCTGTCACATATAAAACACTCTATTAGATGTCCAGTACCAAAAACACATTAGACAAAGCTCCTGACATGGAAAACTGACAAGGAACTCAAAGGTAAATATTCTGTTTTCTAAGTCTACATAGGAGTAAGTTCCTTACAAAGAATCTAAATAGAAATGGAGGCTTAAGGCAAAGTCAAACTATGGTGGGTTTATAATTTATAAGCAAATCCATGAGAGAAAAAGGAAAGTAGGAATTTCTAGTCCTCAAAGAGCTATAGGTGTGTACATATATCTTGATTTCTCTCTAACATGGAATTGCCAGCTCTGGTCAGCAGGACCCTAGTGTCCACTCATCTGTAGTACAAGAGAACTTTTCAAAGGAAAGAAAAGCACTGCCTATTCATAGAAAAGCATTTTGGTGAGAATGTGAGGGTAGTTTGGAGAATGGCCAGAACTGAAGGTTTGAGCCAGAGCAGTAAGCACCTAATTGGGTACAAATGGAAAGTCAATCTCAAAGAAGTCAAGTCTCAGATTCCAGAGGCTTCATGTGACATGTTGGGAAATGGAATTTCATCATGAGGACATTGGCGTCATTCAAGAACATTAAGCCAGATTGCCTGATTGGTCCTTTTAAAAGATGATCTGGAGGAAATAAATGATTGTAGGGACAAGACTCAAGGCAGGGACAAGAGTTCGAAGGCTATTATAATCATTTCTGTAGGGAATAGATTTCCTACAGAAGTAGATTTCCTACAAAAGTTCCTTTTGTAGGAAACATTTTTAACAGTGAGGATACCAATGTAGAGGAGTAAGAACATATAGAAGATTTTGGTTTCAAAAGCTGGGAGTTTGCTAGGAAGGACTCTAGGATCAACCTCAAATGCTGCCTTAGGTAATTTACTGCCATCCACTGAGATGAAAAAGCATGAATTGTGAAGGTGTTTGAGGATGAAAAGAGGATGAGTTTCAATTCTGACCTGTGAGCCTGAGACACCCATGAGATATTTAAGAGAAAATGTCAAGAGGCAAGAGAATATAAAATATGAATGTAAGTGCAACTTCTGGGCTGGAGATGAGGAACTGGGAGTTATTAGCATATAAGTGACAACTGAAATCACAGGAAATTTCCAGGGAGAGTAGAAAGAATAAGAAGAGAAGGGGTCTGAGAAGTGAACTCGATATTTAAGGTGCAGGAGAAGAAGCAGAGCCTGCTAAGAAGATTGACAAGAGCCATCACTCTGGCTGAAGGAAAACATACAAAGATGAAACATGAGTATAGATCTTGTGAATAATTTTTAGAAACTAAAGCCAAAGGAAACTTTAAAATTCAAGTTAATCTTTTCATTCCTAATAGTAGGTGTGCAAAATATGTTTAATCACTGCAAAAGTACCACTTTTCTGTACAGAGCCACAGAATAGCTTGGTTTGAAAGAAATTTTAAAATTGCTTCATAAAATAATGCCCTTCTTTAAAACCAAAGTGAAATGTACATAGATGTGAATGGCAGAAGAAAAATTAAAAAGTAAAGTTTAAAAAATAAATCGAGAGAATTCCTAAAATTTTATATCTCGGTTTATTGCTAACAGGAAACAAGGTTTCTGGGTCAGAGAACAGATAAATTCTTTATTTACAGAACAGTCTTCCCCCGTGCTCCAAGCTCACATGGGGCAACAGAAGAGAAGCCAGATATGTCCTCCACATACATGAGTTTGTATCACAGGACAGCAATGGGGAAATAATGCATCTCAAAGCTTATATAGTACAGCTGTGCCTGCTGCCCATATTCCCCCTGGAGACAGAAAGAGGAAGACCTTAACCTTCTAAAGTGAACAAGTTCTCTCTGGGGAGGCAAAGGTCCCCCTGGATTAGTATCCTTAGACTCTAAGCAGATGGTTCCAGGGGAGATATTTCTCAGTCTCTCAGGAGGTCTCTCTCTTTAATTTCCAAGTCTTCATTCAAACATCCTTTAACCCTGTGCTTAGTCGCTGAATCGTGTCCGACTCTTTGCAACCTCATGGACTGCAAACTGTCAGACTCCTCTGTCCCACAGGGGATTCTCCAGGCAAGAATACTGGAGGGGGTTGCCACGCCCTCCTCCAGGGGGATCTTCCCAACCCAGGGATCGAATCCAGGTCTCCCGTATTGCAGGAGGATTCTTTACCTTCTGAGCCACCAGGGAAACCCTCCTTTAACCCAAATACCAGCAATATTTTTCTCAAGATGCCCCAATCAGGTATAAACATGAACATATTCACATAGCATTGTTTCTCATCATTTATCTGGAGTGCTGGACCCTGAAACATGCCTGGATAATTATATAGGGGCAGAAGCTAGCATCTCATTTGCAAAATGGAAACCATCCTCATGATTTTGCAAGCCCCAGCTGAGAGAATTTGCTAACAAGGGTTCTAAAGTACAGTAAGTCAATAGCAGAGCTGGAGTCAGTGACCATATGATGATGGATTTTACATCCTACTAGCTCAAATGGGCTGTGATGCCTAGAACAAGGAATGGCATCTCCACTAGATTCAGTAACATCAAAGAATCCTTCGAGCTTGAAAACATATAATCTCTATTCATTGCCAGTCTTGTTAGCGCCAGATAGAATGTGTCACTTTCTCTTCTCTATTCCCCCAGCAGTTAGTGTTCATCTCTCAGAGCATTTTTATTATAATTATCTGTTCCTTTCATCCTCATTTTTCCATGCATGAATACTTGATGGGATAAAATGTCTCTTGAGCACCTAGGACCTGCAGGGCATTGTGTTAAATGTGGTGAGAAATGCCAAGAAAACAGTTACAGTGGTAAGAATGCTTATTGTTTAGTATTTTGTACATTTTGAGGTATGGCCCTCAGCCATATAAGTTAAAGAGAGAGAGATGATTAGCCATCTACAGAAGGGTAGATATTCTCTACTAAAATATGTGTGTCTTTCAAGAGAATGAAAAAAGGAAGGTTAATGTTATCTTAGTCTTTGAAGGAAAAGGTGCCATAAAATACAGGGTGGCGAGAAGGAACTGGAAAGAATTAGGTAAGGTTTGATACTGCAAACTATTACTCTAATACTCATTACAATGAATCAAAAATCTTATTTTCTTTTTCCTATATCTTCAGTCCTTAGCTATTTTATGCTGAAGCCATGCGTGGAAATGCTTAAGAAGAGTTATCAGGATTTAAAAATAGAAAATAATTTCCTTCTAGTTCAAACTTGATTGTTTTAAATTGTCACTCAAGCAGGCGTCTGAGTATTGAACAAAATCAAGAACTTCTGAAGTATTTTCTCCCCAAGGAGATTTAAGAAAATACTATCTATTACTTTCAAGAGAATTAATTAACATTTGTAAAGGTCTTTGGTATAAAATGCAATAAAAAAGAATAGAAATATTCTGATGGTACTCATAGAGAAGTAATTTTTTTTCCTACATAATCATTAGGGAAAAAAATGCAGTTGTCTAGACATTTTTAGTGATGTATATGAAAAGAGAATGTAGCTTATTGTTCAGTTCTTATACAAGTATAACAATAGATGTTCAGAATGTAGCATTTCAACATGTATTTGACCTTTTCTTGATAAGGATACAATCTACTTTAAGATTACAAGGGATACATTTCAATGTGCTCTTTCTACAGCCTGATATCAAAATAGTTCAAAGCTGACATTTTCATCATACTTTAAAAATAATTGCTGGTCAAAGTTTAACGTAGCAAATATTTTTCTCAAATCAAATGTTTTATCTAATTAGAGAATGTTCAAACAAATATCACACTTTCTACATATGAAATATTAAAATCAGCAATCCATTGACTGCCTGAGTGATTTCCAACATAGGTTTTATGTACATTTAGTCTATAACAGATACAAAATATTAATGGTGATGCCCACATTAGTCATTACTACATCCACAGCCACTACTTCCACTCATTTATATATCATTTGTGCCCAACATGAATGCTTCTAGAATAGACAAATGTGTCAAATATGGTAAGTCACTGATTTTGTTCAAAGTGTAGCAGTTTTCCTTTATAATGTAGTTTTATTTTTTATTATGATATCTCTATTTTTCCCAATATAAAATCAAACTGTTGGTTTTTTCCTATATAACATTTTCCTTTTCTTTTTTTAATAGTTCTGTTGCAAAGATCAAGGATAGATATAATTCACAGATTGGCAAAGACTACAAATGACAAGGACAGACTAGGAAGGTTGCTTTGATTAAAGCTCATCCCTTATAAGTGCCTTTAGTAAATTTCTTATTTTTGTGTAGATTAGAAGTGCTGCCACCTTCATGGAATACATCAGCTTCCTGCCAATAGGTCATGGTGCTGAAGCTACCTGAAAAAAATCATCCTGGCCTGGGCCTGACAGATTTGTATGTATGTGTTTGTTTCATATTTTATTTTCTCCTTGTTTCTCTCTTTTCTCCAGTACAGTGCTCTTAATCCACGCGAATCTTGGGACATGTGGCACCCCACACTGGTGGCTGAAGCTTTGTTTGCTATTGCAAATATATTCAGTTCCCTGCGTCTGATCTCACTGTTTACTGCAAATTCTCACCTGGGACCTCTGCAAATATCTCTGGGAAGAATGCTCCTGGACATCTTGAGTTTCTCTTCATCTACTGCCTTGTGCTACTGGCATTTGCCAATGGCCTAAACCAGTTGTACTTCTATTATGAAGAAACAAAAGGGTTAAGCTGCAAAGGCATACGATGTGAAAAGCAGAACAACGCTTTTTCAACGTAAGTCTCATGGACTTTTCCCTTGGAAATGTCGGTAGAATTTAAAGGTATTTACATTTTGAAATTGAACCATGACACGTGGTTGCAAAGAAACACTGTGCTCAGTGGGGGAAACAGAGATATCTAGTATATCTAAGTTTTAGTAAAATGGTCTTTTCTTTTAAATAAGCTCATATAAAAGATAGCTATGCGTACTGTTTTATAAGGTGGAACAGAGCGAAATTCCATGGTGGTTCAGTGGTTAGGGCTCCATGCTTCCAGGGCAGGGGCCATGGCTTCGATCCCTGGACAGAGAACTAAAATATCACATGCCCTGTGGCACCACCAAAAAAAAATACCCCAACAACAACAGCAACAACAAAAACATTGCTGAGAGAAATTAGAGAAGACCTAAATAAATGGAAGGGCTCCCCGATATCTCAGTTGGTGAAGAATCCACCTGCAATGCAGGAGACCCGGGTTTGATTCCTGGGTTGGGAAGATCCCCTGGAGAAGGGATAGGCTACCCACTCTAGTATTTTGGGGCTTCCCTTGTGGCTCAGCTGCTAAAGAATCCACCTGCAACGCGGGAGACCTGGGTTCGATCCCTGGGTTGGGAAGATCCCCTGGAGAAGGGAAAGGCTACCCACTCCAGTATTCTGGCCTGGAGAATTCCTGTATAGTCCATGAGGTCGCAAAGATTCGGACACAAGTGAGTGACTTGCCCTTTCACTTCAAATAAGTGGAGAAATATATTAAACATATATAAAATGTGGAGTAGAAAGGAACCTGTGTCTAGTGACAGCATACAAGCATGTTAACAGAATTCATGGAAAACCAGTCATGGAAGAAAATCCAAATGCTTTTCAATCTTTGCTCAGGTGTTTTCCAGATACTGAAGTCCCTTCCGTGTCTCTGTTAGTCCCAGGTTCCCTAACTCAAAGTCTAAACATGGGAAAATAATTCAAACTAGAGACCTCAGGCTAACCTAGGCCATGATTCTGATGCGCATAAAACTCTCTGTGTCCTTACAGCCGATGAGCGTCTTGTCTGGTGTCAAGCTTCTGTAATTCTTACAATCAGGCTTGCTGACAGCACATGTTCATGGCCACAGCGTTTCAGGCTCACGTAGTCCTGATACATTCCTGTGTCTACTTCCTTCCCACTGTGATAAACAGTGAATTAGCAGATGAATTAGGAAGTTAGGTGATCTTCCTCTCCACAGTAGTCACACGAACACATGGTCATTTGATAGATGCTTTTGAAAGTCAAATGGCCATTCATTGGCCATTCTAGAATTGTATGTAATTTAAAAGAGTGCAGTAATTCCTCCAGTGGGAGGAAATCAGTAACGTCCCATAAACTAAATTGCTTTTGGTTAAAATAGTCTTTTTGGCTTAGTTCTGTATTTGTTTTATCTGTGATTCTAGTATTTAAAACTCCACTCTAATCCATCAACATCTGATTATTTGCACATAAGTTTTCATTGCAGTCTTAGCTGCCTTAAATCCATATAGAGATAGATTTGATACAAACCACGAATCATAAAGAAAACAAAAAGTCATCCCAGCTCCACCTTGTCACTTCATCACTTGCTCCGCCTCTTTATTCTCCTGAGCTTAAGCAGTTTCTCCCATCCAACCAGTTTCCCCTGCTTTGTCATCTTCCTCGTGTTCTTTTCTCACCAGTTCAGCAGCAATTCATTGAAACCCCTTGCAGCAACATCCTGGTGATAAATGGCTTTGGACTTTGTCTCAGTTTTACTATCAGAACTTGTCTTTCTCCACTCACTTGTGATCCTAGACTTGGCAATCTGCCCCTGGCAACAAGGATAAGGAATTCACAGTCGTAGATTCCACCAACCTCTCCACTTCTTAGACTCAAGTTCTGCCTGTAACAAAGTTCCTGGATGTTGTCTGCCTGCTGATTGCCTCCTGGATTTCTGATGGAAATAGCGATCCTTTTTCCATGCTCTATCTTTCACAACTCCCTAGTTACTCTGTGCTGTGTACTCTGATACAGACTGCTTGCTAAGACCACCCTGTTGATATTTGCAGTCACATCCTTCTGAATCCAGCTTTGTCTTCCAGAAAAAACTTCCGCACAGCCCCTAGAACTGAGTTACCTCCTCAGGTCTTCTTTAATTCAGAGAACATCTGTGGTTCCAAGACCCAACCCATTTTCAGACATCTTATTCATCTGCAGTTAACAAGGGTTCTACCTAATCCCATCCTAATTTACGATCCATGAGATTCTCAGAAACCTGCTTGCTCTGTCACTGGTTTTGTGGTAAATGCTAATGTGTGTTGTGTGTGCTTGTGTTTAGTCGTTCAGTTGTGTATGACTCTCTGTGACCCCATGGACTGTAACCCACCAGGCTCCTCTATCCATGGAATTTTCCAGGCAAGAATACTGGCGTGGGTTGCCATTTCCTTCTCCAGGGGATCTTCCCGACCCAAGGATCAAACTTGCGTCTCCTTCATGTCCTGCATTGACAGATGCTTTACCACTCTGCCACGTGGGAAGCCCCAAATGTTTACCTATTGTGAGCTAATTTAAATATGTGTCTAGGAGAATATGGCTAGAGAATCTGATGCAGAATATTTGATATAAATTTTCTTCTAAAATCAAACATGTTAAATAACTTGGCTTATGCATTATTTTAGCTTATATTGACCAATGATTTTTCTCTATTACTATGAAAAGCCACCAGTAAGTGCATATCAGTCAAATATTATAGGTTCAAATCATTCAACACCAGTAAATCAGGTGTTCTACCTGAATTTTTCCCCAGATAGCAGATGGTAAATCTGCAAAGAGTAACTAGTATGATTTCTTTTTATTTGGCCATGCTTCATGGCATGCGTGATCATAGTTTCCCAACCAGAGACTGAACCCAAATCCCCTGCGTTGTAAGATGGATTCCTAACCCTTGGACCAGCAGGGAAGTCCACAATGATTGCTTTTCAATATTAACCTGCCTTACTAACTATTCTCCTACCCTGTTCAGTATCTCTGCAAAAACTCACCTGATAGATTTGGCCTTGTGTGTCTGAGAGACAACTTTTGTATTCAGTTCACATCACTAGCCCAGACCTTTCTCCCTAAGATCTGTAAGTCCAACTGTCTTTTGCACAGCTCTTCATGCAAATGTCCTAAACATCGAAACCCAGTCAAAGAAAACTCATGAGAGTCTCTCAAAACGTTTTTCTTCCTCCTCCTCAACTCCTTTTCTTAGTCAATGCTACCACAACCCATCCAGATACTTAAATCAAAAACTAGATCCCCCCGTCCCCGCACCCCTGCATGCACAGTCAGTCTGCAAATGTCTACTCCTGCTCTTTTTTATCTCGGGCCCTCTTCCCTTGCTCACTCCCTCTGCCTAAATCTGAGTTCCCTGGCCCCTGGTCCCTGCCTTCCTTGACATGTCTTCTGGCCTGTTGCCTGCATGATCTTTCTAAACCAAAATCTTGATGCTCCTGTATTTAAAATATCTCAATAGCTTCTTGTTCCTTATTGGATTCAGTCAGATTTGTTAGCTTGACATACCGAGTCCTCAGAGATCTGCCTCTGACTTCCTTTTCTAGCTTCATCTTTCCCCAATAACACCTTACTCTTCAACATTTTCTAATGGGTTAAGCTGTCCCTAAAAAGGTCATACTATACTCTCATCTCAGAATGCTCTTGTTCTGCCCTCTTACTTGGCAAAGTTTTATTCTGGATCCCAAAACCCATCTCACATGTACCTTTTCTGGATGCCTTTCTGATCCCCTCCTGACTGTGAGCTCCCAGTGGGAACAGACTGTGACCTGCCTTCTGTGTCTCTCCTTGCATTTGCCCATCAGCAAGGGGGCCCTTCTTCTACTCCTTTAATGGTTCCAGCTTGTTTTCTCACTGATGTTCATAGAACTACATGTTGCTAAAAGACACCAAATGTTTAGTCACTGAAAGTAATCTGCATACAATTTTAAATCATGGTCGCTGGGTAAGAAGCTCGCTCTCTTATGAATACAGAGGCATGGACTTCATGACAAATATTTTCTCACTAACAAAAGCCATTAATGTTGATTGGAGCTGCATTCCTGATAACTGGAACTGGCCAACTGAGGTCATACTTTGTTTTAATATACTTTATTTCTTATAAACTAGGAATGAAACAAGTCAGATGTCTTGTATTAATTTATATTTCCTCATTGGTTTCATCTCAAAGAATAGAGGAAAATTCAGCTGTGGAATACATGACTTCCCCCCACCCCCCAGTTGTTCTCTTTCTCTTGTTTTAAGTGTTTAACTGGGGAGCAAGCTTTTTTTAGAAATTGAGAAATAGCTTCAAGAAGCAAGAGACAAAATATTACCTTTAGGATGGAAATGCTATAGAAGTTGCCAGATTTTAGTCTTTAACCAAGATGTCATGCTAACTGTGCTTTGATTAAGTGTGGCATTACCCTGGGCTTTCTGTGCTTATCTTTCCTATAGAATTAGGAAAATATTGTCCCATAATGGCAATCTGAAATGTGATGTAGCTAATGGCTCATCATTTTATGGGCAATGTTGCTGTCAATAATTATGAAAGCAGTTTTAGAAACAATGGTTTTGAAATATTAACTTAGATTGATTTTTCAATCTATGCAATACGAGAAGAATTAACTAAGAAATACCAGTGTCCTGATACCAGGGTCTTGATTCATCTAAAAGTACATATATTTTGGTTAAGTGGAACTGTTCTGCAAATCTTACTTCTGATTCATTCAACTGAAAAAATGAAAATAAAAATAAGAATGAAATTCAGAATTAACCATAAAATGTCATCTTATTTTGAATTTTCTTGTTTTCAAATTTTAATTAAATATGTAAATAAATGTTTGGCCAAAGAGTCTGCTAATATCCTAGTGATGAATAGTTCTTATTTGCTGCTGCTGCTGCTAAGTCGCTTCAGTCGTGTCCGACTCTGTGCGACCCCATAGACGGCAGCCCACTAGGCTCCTCTGTCCCTGAGCTCTCCAGGCAAGAGTACTGGAGTGGGTTGCCATTGCCTTCTCCAATGCATGAAAGTGAAAAGTGAAAGTGAAGTCTCTCAGTCACGCCCGACTCCTAGCGACTCCATGGACTGCAGCCCACCAGGCTCCTCCATCCATGGGATTTTCCAGGCAAGAATACTGGAGTGGGTTGCCATTGCCTTCTCCGAGTTCTTATTTAGGTAGAAGAAAATCAGAATTATTCAACCATTACAATCCATTTACTCTATATCCCTTTTTTATTTGAATATTTAGAAAAGTAACTGCTATGAGATTTATGTGGCAACATTTTATACAATTAATTATATCATTCATCTAACTTTTCTCTGAACTGCTAGTTGAGGTTAGGGAAAAACCAGTTGAATCATACTTCATATCCACAGTGAGAATGTACAGTATTTAGGAAGAACAGCATCATTTTGCATTGAAGCCAATGACTCTGTCATTAATCTTAGAAACTGTCCTTAAAGCTACTGAAAATAAAGAACTCATGGCCTTGGGTCAATTCTGAAAGTTTTCAGAGAATAACTTCTAGTGGCCTTTGTCTGAGGCCAATGAATTATATTAAACTTTCCCTGATATTGTTAGAATCTGACATCTGATTGTCCTTTAAAAGTATGGCAGAAACCAACACAATATTGTAAAGAAATTATCCTCCAGTTAAAAATAAATAAATTTTAAAAAGAAATGGTACAAAAATGAATCACAAAATCTGTGAATAAATCTTAAGTGTCAACTGTATTAAACAATTATATATGCAGTTTAAAAATAGGATGGAATTATAATAAATGATACATTTTCAAAAGTTAAAAAATATATATATATATATATATGGTGGACTCTTCCCAATGTACATCTCAGTTGACAAGACAAGGTCTGATTGAGGTTGATCACATTAAAACCTTTATGATAATTTGCCCCACTGAGAGTCCAACAGCCTTAGCAAAATAATTCAGTAAGGAACCATTACATTCCCTATCCTATAATTAAAATTTTATTATACATTAAACATATGAAATGGTTTATGTAAAAAAGAAATCCTAAACACCAATTAAGGCATCCTTAGTGGGATTATCCTGGTTATCCAGATGAGAAATCCATAGATTGCATCAAGTAATAGGAGTTTGTTACAAGAATCCAGCACAGGATTATATCCATTAGATTCTCTGAGCAAGGGCCGACCTTAGCAAGAGCTGGACCTTAGAATTTTTTACTCTGAGAATCAATATTAACATGATTCAGCTACTCCACGTTACTCTCTTCAGGGTTTACTTATTACCTGGCTTATTTATTTATTTATTCTGTTTCTTAGTGTATGCTGTCTCAAAACTTTGGTGTCCTCATAATTCCGGGGATCCTGGTTCTACATCATAACTTCTGTCATTTCAGCGCCTTTTAACAACTACCTCATTCTCTTGCTGTTTCTAAGATAAAACTTTCACAGAGAGGAGATCTGATAGTTTAAACTCATCTTTCCATGTCAACCCATACCACAGTCCACTGGCCTCACGTGAATTTGCTCTCCTTGGAGCACTTGGCCACTGAAATCCTGCCTCCTTAGTCACCATGCCAGGCATAAGATACTTTTTGCTTTTGTTTTCACAGTGTAACTACAGTCTTGTTTTAAACATTTCTCAAAGACTCTAAAGAGTTCTATTGTCTTTTATTATATTAAGGTGTTATAATGATCCTACTGAAACAATTCTTCATTTGAGTTCCGACACTCTTCATCTTTTTCCATTTTGGGAGTAAATTAAAAAAAATTTTTAATGCTCCCTGAAATATTAAAAAATAGCAAATTTGATTATCTGAGCATTCAGAGACATCTTGTCATCTTACAGGATTTACTCTGTGCAACTTTAATTGTAAATGTGGAAATCCATAGTGATAAAATTATTTTAGTCCTTTTACAATCAAAAAGGAAAAATCAGGTAAAAGTACTTATATTTTTCAAAGACTAAGCCTAAGGGTCTATAATTTATCAACTGTCAGTGCCTTGGGACAGAGGTTTGCAAACTTGTTATGAAAGGACAGGTAGTACATATTTTAGGCTTTGTAGGCCATCTGTTCTCTGTTGCAATTCGTCACCTCTGCCATCGTAACAGAAAAGAAACTGTAGACAGTAGATAAATGAGTTGGTATGGGTGTGCTTCAGTAAAACGTTATTTACACACATTGAAATGTGAATTCCTTAAAAATTTTTGCCTGTCATCAAATATCACTCTTCTTTTGATTTTTTTCTTACAGGCCATATAGAAACAGGCTACAGGTCTGATTTGTCATCGCTAGTCCAGGAAACTAAATAGCTTTCAAAGCTCTAGGGAAAGTTAGGTACACATTTGCTCAGAATAAGGAAACAGTATTATTGGATTCTTTTTATTAAGCTTATTTTAAATCAATCAGATATAACCTAATAGTAATCATATCCTATCATCCAATCTTACTGTATAATGGTTCTATTAATATAGTTATTAGTGTCATTTTATCTTTATTCCAGGTTATTTGAGACACTCCAGTCCCTGTTTTGGTCAATATTTGGGCTCATCAACTTATATGTGACCAATGTCAAAGCACAGCACGAATTCACCGAGTTTGTTGGGGCCACCATGTTTGGGACATACAACGTCATCTCTCTGGTTGTCCTGCTTAACATGTTAATAGCTATGATGAATAATTCTTACCAACTTATTGCTGTAAGTTGAATCACTCCCCTCCTAGAATGTGTTGTTAGCTATACTCCACCCTATTATAATTGGTAATACAATCTGTAACTGCTACGAATGAAACAAATCAGAATTATAAATGGACAATGTGATGTTTATAAGCACTATTACCATACTTGGCTATATACTAATTTAATTTTTCATATTACATGTGATTATACTAAACCTAACCTGCGAGGCAATCATTGTCTATGGCAAGCAATAGGTGAGGTATGGGCTATGAACAGGCAACTCATCTCTATATAATGCCCTTTGGGTTCTGTATTGTCTCTGACCGTCTAATCTACAAGCTTCATAAAATCAAACTCATACCAGCTTTGCAAGTACAAGTGCTAGCCCAGAGAGGAATCTGAGTGAAAAAGCACAGGATTTTGTTTCTTAAAGCCCAGAAAAAAGTCATTGAGGAGTAACACTGAGTGCTGCAGCAGAATATGCAATACCATATGTGTTTATTTGAAACCCTAGAGTGCAAACAGCCTAGCTTATTTATTCATTCATTCAATAAAATCTTATTAAGCTCTTATTCTGTTGCCAGGGATGGTCCTAGGAACTAGAAATATTGCAGTGAATAAGAACAACAAAGCCCTTTATCCCTTTGAACTTGCGTACTAGTGATCTGTGTCTGTGGCCATTAGAAACAGTGATAGAACAAATCTGTACTGGGATATATATCTTAAGACTTAAAAATATATCGTAAGACTTTCATATGTATACTTTAGACAAATAGCATCTTATAAGAATAATTATAGGTTGCCCATTTACTCCATAAATAACTACAATTATATTGCATCTTTGAATCTATTGCTAATTCTCTGGGATGTCATTATTGTTATTTTGAGAAACGGCACTCCTAATTTTAATTAAACTGTCTTTATGGAAGCAAGACGCCTGTCACAGATGAAAAACCGCCTAAGACATTAAGAATAAATGAATTTTATTTACGAATTCCCAGACTGAAGTATTCCCACTGGATATACTTAGGCCCAGGGCTTTCCAGGTGGTGCAGCGGTAAAGAATCCACCTGCCAATGAAGGAGATGCAGGAGAAGTGGGTTTGAACCCTGGGTTGGGAAGACCCTCTGGAGAAGGATATGGCAACTCCAGTATTCTTGCCAGGGAAATCCTATGGACAGAGGAGCCTGGAGGGCTGTAGTCCATGCGGTTGCAGACAGTCAGACACAACTTAGTGACTAAGCAACAACAATGGCAAGATGAGTAGCAGAGGGGACTTTAGTCATCACTAGCCTGGAACTTTCTACCTTCAGTTTTTCCAATCACTAGATGGTTTAATATTGTTACAGGCCATTTCAGAATCCCAAGCCTTGAACTAAGGAAGAGTCTGCTTTGGACTGCAGTAACAGAACATAATGAGGTCAGGATAATCCTTAACTAGTGGCTCCCTGAGAATGAGGAGCAGAAACTACTCACAGGCCAACATTTCACTTGTGTGACTGCCTTTTTATGACCTGAAGCCAATTTTACTCATTTCCATTCTCCATGGCTACAGCAAACAGTATCTGCTGCTGCTGCTAAGTTGCTTCAGTCGTATCCGACTCTGTGCGACCCCATAGACGGCAGCCCACCAGGCTCCCCCGTCCCTGGGATTCTCCAGGCAAGAACACTGGAGCAGGTTGCCATTGCCTTCTCCCAAACAGTATCTACTTCCCTTCATTAATACTTCCCTTCATTAATGCTTGTTTAAAAAGATAGAGAAGGAGATAGGAATGGGAGAGAAGAGACAAAGGGAGGGAAGCTACAGCTTCTGAGGATCTATCTATCCATTCATCCAATCAGATGTCTGCTAAGAAACAATGAAGACCATGCATTTTCTAGACATGGTGAAGCCCGTTGAAAGCACAATCTGTCCAGTGTCTATACTAAAATCCACATTATTTAGAGTAGAAATGTATGCAAACAATGTATGCACTCGTCAGCACACAGCAATTTAGAAATATTAGAATGAAGTAGTCTAATTTTTCCCACTCTGAAACTCGAGGGTTTTTAAAATAATATTAGATTGGCCAAAAAGTTCATTCGGATTCTTCCATGGCATCATGCGAGAAAACCCTAGCAAACTTTTTGGCCAACCCAATATTAACGGGTTAAGATGATCTATTTTGAATTTGTATGTATGCCCAGTTTCTGCCACCTCCTACTTTCCAGATTTTCTGCTTAAATAAGATTTGTGGCTAATTTAAGAGGAGACTGACTGCCCCATATCTAATTGCCACAAATGTTCCTAAGTTTTTCCAGGCAATTAACAAAGTGAAATCATTAATAAACAATCAGAGAGAATGCCTCAGGCTTGTGGGTGGTCACTAGACATACTCTTATCTGGTACTGTTTGGCCAAGGTTATGTCAAGGTTCATGCTCTGTCAAAGGCCTGTTGTACATTTGAGGAACTTCTGAGTTTATGCCTGTTGCCTAAAGGTGGACAAGGTTTATTCAAATGGAAACATATCAAGTAAGAATTTTCCTGAAAACAACAGAAGTGTGAGCTGTGGACATCTACCTAGGCAAGGTGTCAAGGCCTTGGGAAAACATAAATTCTGCTTGAGGCTAGGATCTAATGAAACTGAGCTAATGTAAGCCTACAAGCATGAGAAATGAAGGTTCGCCTTCAGGTCACTCATCTCCAGTCTCTTTAACATGGAATTATTTTAGCTGTCTGTTTCCTGGAAGAGGGAAGGGTGAAAAGTGACAAGAGAGTTGTGAGTCCTTCTTAGGTAAGCCATTGTCTAAAGTATTTAGATGACTGTCTCGGGGAGTCAGCCTTGTTTTTATAGGTAATTTAATTAACCTTCCAAGAGCCACTCCAAAGTCAGGCTAGTTTCTCTGTGAGGTTTATCTCACCTTATTAAGAAACCTGTCAGCACTTGTCATTTTCTCCTGTTCAGGACCATGCGGATATAGAATGGAAATTTGCTAGAACAAAGCTTTGGATGAGTTATTTTGAAGAAGGAGGTACTCTTCCTACCCCCTTCAATGTCATCCCAAGCCCTAAGTCTCTCTGGTACCTGATCAAATGGATATGGACACACCTGTGCAAGAAAAAGATGAGAAGAAAGCCAGAAAGTTTTGGAACGATAGGGGTAAGACCACAGGCTGTTGGTATTACTGTTTTGTGTGTGTGTGCACGTGAGTATGTTTGCATTCTTTACTGAATATGTTTGCATTTTAGCCTTTTTGTTCTCATTGGTTGCATTCAGTGAACATCTATTCCACAGTTATTGTGTCTAAGGGGCTTCCCTGGTGGCTCAGCAGTAAAGAATCTGCCTGTAATACAGGAGACACAGGGACACAAGTTCAATCCCTGGGTCAGGGAAGATCCCCTGAGTAGGAAATGACAACGCACTCCAGTATTCTTGCCTGGGAAATCCCATGGACAGAGAGCCTCACAGGCTACAGTCTGTGGGGTCACAAAGAGCTGGACATGACTGAGTGATTAAATGTAACAACATTATGTCTCAGAAACTGCCTGATTAACTGGTTCACTATGGTTGAACAACCCATTTCCTCCACTGAGGGTAGTCACTGTTACTTTAATATGGACCACATTGTACATTTTCTAGACCCAATAGTCAAGGTTTGGGAAACTAGCCCATTTATTTCTAGTTTTATTCAGATTTATAACCTCGGGTTACTTTCAGGATGACTGATTCATTGTTGTTTCTCCGGATTGTAAGGGAATTGTCTGTTTCAATCACCTCATATTTTCAGTGCCTAACAGACACCCCTGCACAGAACACAGAATATTGACAAAAAGTTCTCATTTCAGTGACTGAACAACTGTTATAACTTAAAAATGCTGTGCCATATTCAAGCGCAGTGATTTCAGAATCTATTCAGTTGCTCAACATTTTGCTTCTACCCCCAGTTATATTCAATACCAAGAAGTTGTGTTTGTAAAAAATATAGGACTATGCAGAGCCATGCCCCTATTATACTGGAAGATTATACTTCCCTAAGGACATTTCTTTCATATTGGAAAGCAAGAGCTCAAACAACTCCAATAGAAAAGCCGTGGATTTAAACTTTTCTAACCAAACCACTGACATAAGTCATTCTTCATTTCTTTCTCACTCAGGTTTCCTCATTTTCAAAGTTCTCATAGTGATGTTTTAGAAATTGATACCGTAGCATTCAGTAGTCACTTGGGTATTCTCAGAGAAATTGCCTTGGAAGTATTCTAATATGCCCTTCTGTTAGAATTATCAAGTGATGTCAGTTATTTAATTAAAGAATTAACTCATTTTTAATTTTATTTAACTGAGTTTGTGACTGCTAGTTATGCCCTTAGTGATCCTTCTTACTGATGAACTTCATTGCCTACCAGGCATTGTTCTTAGTATCCAACGGTTCTTTGTCTCCTGAAAGTGGCATCGATTGTCCTGTCATCTCAGTAACAGTTCAATTCTAAAGAGAAATTGACAGGCAGGGAAGTAAAGCAAACAGGTAGTTAGGAGAGGCAGTTATGGTCTTTCCTAGAAACCATCTTTCCATGAACTTGGAATCTGGGCCTCTGTCTGACCTTGGAAATGGAAGTCAGATTATGATGAAGCCTTATTTTCAATCCTCATACTAATTTATAGATTTTATCACTGATGTTTTAATTTTTCTCTTAAAAATAAGTTGAATGTATTGAAAAATATGGTTGTAAAATAAATATAATGATTTGGATTTAACAAGCAATTACTATACATTTTCCACATACCAGGAGATGAGTTAGGAATTAGAGGTGGGCAGAGGTATACGAAGGTATGGTTTCCATTCTTGAGGGCATCAATTTTAATGTGAGAGACACAATATGAGAATATCTTACTATCATATGTGTTACATGACATATTTAACATGACCATGTAGTTATATCCAAGATGCCATGAGAACAGCATGCAAAGTAATTCATGTTTTCCCTGAAAAAAACAGAAAAAGATTTCAGAGATGCCAAACTCTGATTTCCTCCCTTCCATGTCAAAATAGACTTGTCCTTTTTCTCATGTTATTCTTAAAATTGGTAAGAAATTGATTTAATCAGGCCCCCCAAATATATTAATTATTAGTACTATCTTATTATGCTTTCTCTCATAGGAGTATTTCAACTGAAGAAGACCCAAAATAAAAGCCATACACAAAAGAAATTTGTCTTTAATATTTTAACTTTAGGCTATAGCAGAAGGAATCTTGGGTTTTAAGATGCCATGGAACTTGCAACAAAATACAGGGCCCTGCTCTAATATTTTAAGAGATCCATCTGTGCAGCCACCAAAATAATGGAGGACCACTCTAAGAATTTGACTTCCAGCTCTCTCTCCCGTCCCCCAGAATCCTCCCACTGTTGACATATTTTTAGGACTACATCACCATCATTTCTTAGATGCAAAGAGGAGCTTAACATTGACTTGGGCTTTCCTATGAAAGCAGTGATTCAAAAGGTAATGGCATAAGTTAAAGAATGTTCTTCTCTATGCATTCCTGTTCAGAAAAGCTCATTTCTATTTCTGTCTCTATCTCTAAATTTGAATATTTTGATCCAAGTTGATACACAGCAAGGTAATTCACAGTTAATTGTGACCTCAACTCATTCTCTTTTCCCTAGCCATGTAGTTTCCTAACTTTTGGTAATGGATATCCTGTGCTTTGGGAATTTATAACAAACCTACATCCATATTGTGAGTTGTTTCTCTTTTCTCCATTTTCATCCTGTCCTCAATCCTGCCTCTTCTCTGCTAAGCTAAGGCTTTGGACAAGCACCAACCTAATCAAACTCAATGCTATACATTTACTTTTATCTAGACTGCACTTCCAGAAGGAGAAGGACGTATCTTGGTTTTCATACTCTTAGTTGAGTTTTATACATTTAGATATTAGATGGAAATAGATCATATGTATTATTTGTAAAGAAACACGTAAGATAAATAAAAATTAATAAAATTATGATATTAATGGAAGAGTTAATGATAAAGAGTCCACCTGCAGTGCAGGAGACTTGGGTTCCATCCCTGGATCAGGAAGATCAGGAAATGGCAACCCATTCCAGTATTCTTGCCTAGAAAATCCCATGGACAGAGGAGCCTGGTGGGCTACAGTCCGTGGGGTCACAAAGAGTCAGAAGCGACTGAGCACAGCACAGAGCTAAATGAGAAAGTAATTCCAAAAGGGAGTGCTGTGAATTCATTTCAGTTTGGTTAATCCACCTGATAGTCCATTGTGTGGACAGATGAAGATGAGGAGACAGACAGATCCATTAACTAAAAGGTGACTTGAAGTACTGCTGGCAGTCACTTTGTGTAACAAAGGCACAGCTTTTTTTTTTTTTGCTTGACATTTCAGAGGGGCCTTAGAAATCAATTAGCTCAACTATTTCCTTTTAGAAAAAAGAACTCTTTTACCTTGGGCAGTGTTTTAGGTGACAGGGCTGGGGAAAAAATTGGGTCTTAGTGTCCCTGTTCCCACAAGTTTCCATCACCCTCTCTTGCTTTCCTGGGAACCCTGATGACCTTCCACAATACCTGCCAAGCGTGTCCATCTTTTGATTTCTCTCAACAGCTTTTGCGGATCCCACCACTGTTTGCCTTTTAGATTCCCCTCTCCCAAAGCCCTTGGTTAACAAGCTGGACTATCTTCTGCTCTTATTTCTTGATTCACATTTTTGAGTCAGAATTTTGAAGCTGACTGGGTGGTAGAGTTTATACATTCTCAGAGGCATTTTCTCTAAACCGTCCCACTTGTGAGTTGCATACTCTTGTAACCAGCAGCCACCTGAATGTCACGCGGCTGCTCCCTCCCTTCAGGCATGAAGCCCCTGCATGCTCTGAGGGTCACTGATTGGCCGTGGTCTAGGAGCTCATCATTGGTGATCTTATCTGGTATGGCCTCTGGGTAATGCTGATATTACGACTAGCCTTGAAAACACATTAACTTTTTTTTTTTTTTTTAATCTTTGGACTTCCTCTTATGGGTGACTGGGAGTTCCAGGTAAACTAGCCTTTCATTTGGAATGTTTTATGGGAGAAAGCAGAAATGAAGCAGAAATGCTTCATTGAGCAACATTTTTGGGAAGCAAGCCCTGAAAGGAGAGATGCCTTGTTTCTGGGAAATCATGAAAATCCCACCAATGAGGCAGCCTATTGAGGGTATAGTCATAAATTAAGCAACATTTTCTAGCTTCTGGCTTTATAGTATAGGTTTTTCTCTTACCAGTCGAATTTTAACACATTTTATCAGCAAATACCCTTCTCGGTGTTAAAACACTGGTTCTCAAACTTTAGTGTGTCCTAGAATCATCAGAAATTTCCATTTTAACAAGCACTTCCAGCTTGTAACTTTAATTAGAAATTCCTGTTTAAAAAGGCACTGGTATCTAGCTCGGCTTTTTAAACTAAAAGCCATTGTTTGCATTGGTTGTCCAAGAGGTTTAGATCACATAATTCAAGCAAAAAGATATTAGAGCAATAAGACTTCTCCAGGGTTTAATTAATTGAAACATTTTTCATGCTATAGACCAGGTTTCCAAATAGAATACTTAAGTTGGCAATGTACTGAACCAAAAAAATACTAGGTCTTTTAACCAAATCATTAAAAAATGATCTTAACCTCTTTAATTCTGTTTTCCACTTTCTCGTTTTCTCTGGAGCAGGTAGTGAGGAGAACATGAAACGCCGTCTCTGTTAGGGTCACTTAGCATCACTCAGCTCTGGGACTGCAGATGGCTTTCTCATGCCTGACCAGTTGCCACAGAAATATATTCAGTTAAGTCACTGCATGGGAATCTGGAGAAGTGACTAGATTAATACACCCATCATTACTAAAGGAAAAAGGCTAATAACACTTGCTTTTCAGAACTCATTTTTTTTTTTAAATGAGAATCATTAAAAATGTATTTTTCCTTAATCTTCATGACTTTCTTTTTTTTTTTTTTCTTCATGACTTTCTGTATGCCACCAACAAATGTTACAGATATGACCGTGTTCACCCATGGGTATCTGTGAATTCCGAATTTACTGTGGTAAGATTTGCCGATAAGAGATTTTAATTAAATGTTCTTTCCCAAGTGGGAATCTAGAGGACTGAATTTCTTCTCAGTATTTGAAGAGTGAGATCCTGAATACTTGCTGTGACAAGGCAACCTTTAGCATTTTATATCATTTGTTTTTATATGCTTAGAAAGTGTATTTATGGAGAACAATATGTAGACCCATCAGTAAATGAACCGCACTGCCGTGTCTACAGAGAGATTATAGCCTGCAGTGACCCCTTGCTTTTTCACTTTTTTTTTTTTAAATAAGAGTACAGACAGTTGCTCCTCTTTGGGGATTCACTGAGCAAAACAGAGAATAAAAGGCATAATTCATGGGCTTAAAATCAGTGATAGAGCCAAACTAGAGTGGGAATGAGAGAAAATAGTGCTGACAATGGACTGTAGGGAACCGAGCTTGGTGAAGCGAGCCTGACATTCCACTGTGCGGACCGGAGAGAAGCAGAGATAAAGAGTGAGAAAATGTACCACGAATTCCCTCGAGCCCTTGCTTTCAGAGCTGCAAAACTCTGCTTGCTCTAAAGCAACCTGACACTTCTGTGGAAATCAGTTATCTCTGGGTAGCAAAGGTTTTTTCTCACTAGCTGGTCCTTTCCTTTATCATTATCTCTGTGATCCAAATACTGCCATTGTCTTGTCCTAACAAATCAGGAGGAACTTGGAAAGGAAGAGGTCTGCCAAGATGGCAGCCGGTGTGTCCTGAGCGCTTGCATAGAAAGCCATCCTGCCAAGGAACATTCTCTACACCTTGCCAGACTTTGGGTAGAATTCGCCAAGAAAACCCCCATCTTAAAGTACACATCTCCCTCCAAAATATTTTTCCTAGACATCCAGTCAAAAAAGGAAGATTCCTGATCCATCATATGGCCCATTTTTCTTATCTTCAACATAACAGCATATCAACTTAATTTATTTTAGAAAAAGCTGCCAAATGCAACTCCACAGATTTTTAATTGTGTCCGACTCTTTTGCGACCCCGTGGACTGTAGCCCGCCAGGCTCCTCTGTCCATGAGATTTCCCAGGCAAGGATACTGGAGTGGCTTGCCATTTCCTTCTCCAGGGGATCCTCCTAACCCAGGGATGGAACCCATGTCTCCCCAGTCTCCTGCATTGCAGGCAGATTCTTTACCACTGAAATTTCTCAGTAACATGGTAAACATGAACTCATTCACAGAAAATTTCTTTATTCCTAACAGGTCTACCATGCTGTCATTCTACTTGGTCATTAATTTTCTTTTATAAAAAATAGAGAACCGTTAGTCTTTGCAGATCACTTTATCAAAGTTTAACATGACTAGCTTGAAAAAAATTCACTACCTCTTATGCAGGTACTTTTTAAATGAAATGTCCTTTGTTATACTGCTTTTATAAACACAAATTGGTCCATTCTATTCTTGGTCACTTCCAGTGATAATAGAGTAAATCCTTTTGAAGTTCAGCTGAACTTTGCCCAACAAAGGGGTTGCAAACATGGTATTGCTGGTGAAGCTCTATTTTATAAACATTTAATGATGTCACCAGTTTCCAAAAATTATTATGTTTATGGCAAAGAATGCCTACATTATGGATTGAAGTCTTTGTGTCTTTGAAAATAAGATATTTGGAACTCCTAACCTCATAATAGTAATGGTCAATAAGTATTGGTGAATTCATTGCATTCATTTTGTTTTCAGTGTTCAGAAGATGGTTGACTGCATCCATTCCTATCCTCCTAGGTTACTGAAGTTCAGTTGGCTGATATAATCTCACAAGATTAAAGACTGTTTTATAGTATGACCATCTAGGTGTGGAAACAGATTCATTGGCAAAAACAATTAACTGTAAACTTGGGTTATGATATTGAATAACTCCTGATAGTTATCACAGTAAAATTTTTTATGTTCTTTCTTTCTGCCAGACTATTTTGCTTAAAATTCAAAAAATAATTTTTCCAGAAAAATAAATCTGGAATTATCTTTTAAAGTGTGATCTTTGGTCTTCTTGTATTTGTATTAAAATTTCAAATTTCATATATGAGTAAGTTTCTACAGAAGGGAAGACAGTTGTGCTCTTTTTAATACTAAAATAAAGTAAAAAGTGAAAGTCACTCAGTGGTGTTTGACTCTTTGTGACTCCTTGAACTGTAGCCTACCAGACTCCTCTATCTGTGAAATTCTCCAGGCCAGAATACTGGAGTGGGTAGCCTTTCCCTTCTCCAGGGGATCTTCCCAACCCAGGGATTGAACCCAGATCTCTCGCATTGCAGGAAGATTCTTTACTATCTGAGCCACCAGGGAAGCCCAGGCATCGTGATAGTTTTCACTTATTACTCATAATTCTCTGATTCTGTCATCCTTAGTTTTAGTTTTACTTTGAGAAAATTGAAAGTTAAATCATGACTTCAAACTGCTTTCTGACTATTTTAATTGGCTTTTTCATGACTAAACTAGAGAAATGTTATAGAGCCCCAAGATAATAAAAATTGAGTCTACTAAATTCTGTACTAAATTTAGAGTTTCTATTTACTTAATCATAGAATATGATCTTCTGTACAATGTTTACAATGAGAGTGCTAAAGAAGTTAGTGTCCAGCTGCACACACACTCAAAGTCTTTGTGTTCACTTAAAGTCAAGGAGATCTGGAAGGCATGTTTCCTCCCAGAAGTGCTTTTTTCCTTAGATTTCAGCTGATCTGTGTCTCAACAGGAGTCACATACCTCCATCTTGTGGCCCATTCATAAAGTTCCCACATTTTTTTTTTTAAGAAGTTCTAATTTTGTATGAAGTTTCTAATTTCCCAGTCCTATAATTAATAACATAATCATTTGAAAATCTGTTTCCTAAGAGTCATGTAAAACTGAATGGTTTTCCAATCATTAGTGGCCTTTACAAAGTGAAGCATTGTCTCATCTGTTTCTGAAAGTCACTAATGGTCATGAAACACAAATCCATTCTAATGGCCAATGAAAATGCCTACATCCCCTATTTACCTTAAAGAGAGAAAGAGAGTCTCTTTTAAATTGTCTGATTTTTTTTTTCTAGTATCATTTCACAGTGATGTATGCACAACTCTTTTCAAAATTCCATTTTATCAGCCTCTGATTAAGTATTTACTAGGGAACAAGATCAAAAGACTTATTTAAACCCAAGACACATTATCTCTTTTGCTTCTTCACAGTTTATCAAATTCATTTCTTTGTAACAGAAGTATACTTGCTTTAGATTACTTTGGCCAGTTTTCTTCCTTAAGACTCAATGCTGATAGTTGACACGCATAAAATTAAGATTGTATTAGTTTTTTTTCTAGTATCTTTAGAATACTAGTGAAACCTGAAAATATATACTTTATCATTTATTATTTAACTCAATTTACAATAGACTTTTTTAGTCATTAAACATCTTTCTCTGTTTTGTACTCCATAATCATTGCTCCATGCTAACCCAAGCTCTGCTCTCAAAACATTCTGATCCCTTCAGAATGATAGCAGGGTCTTAGATTTATTTTAAAAAAATCAATGAACCCTATCTTTGAGCAGAATCTTTTATTTTGGAAATTCAGCCATCTAATTCAAACAGCAATTTCCTCTTAATGTATATCTGCTTGAAATTAAGTGTTGGGGAATTCATTGTCTAACAGTGTTTCTGATTACACATTGTATATCATGGCTAAATTCTTAATGTGATTACGTTGATATTTATGAAAACCTTCAAATTGATATAACATTACCTTTTAAGTCTATCAAATTTTAATTGTTTGACATTTAATTTGTGTTTGATACCTTCAACCTGTGTCTCTTAGCATCGTTTCAAATGATTTGGAGTACACACCAACTATGATGACCTAATTCTCCTAATCTTATATTAAAAGAACAATCTTGCCATCATTGTTCAATTATTCTATATATTAAGTACCACAGGAATTATAACCTTGCACTTTGTTGTTTTGGTTCATTCATCCTTTTGATTCGAGTAAGGCTGTCTCTCTAGCTGTTGTCCCTTGTCCAGTAAAATTCCCACTTTGTAGAAATGAGGGGAATGATATTCTTGATTAAAAGAACCAGGAATTACTTTACAGAATGGTAAAATATGACTGTAACTGAAAGGTAACTGTCCCCTTCTTTTTCAGAGGCGAGCTGCTGATAATTTGAGAAGACATCACCAATATCAAGTAAGTTATTTTTATATCTTGAAACTTACACTAAAATAAAGCACAATCCCCTCTTTTGAACTGACTCTAGAGAGATCATATTTATGCACTGAAGAGCAATTCTCTCATTTTCTAATGCCTCAGGAAGTTATGCGGAACCTGGTAAAGCGATACGTTGCTGCAATGATTAGAGATGCCAAAACTGAGGAAGGTCTGACAGAGGAGAACTTTAAGGTAACCACTTTCATCTTTGTCACTAAGAGGTGGATTCTACAGAGTGTAGAAGCAGGGCGGCCCATTTTAACTCAGAGCTGGAAATGGAGGTCGTGTGTTCTGAGCAAGCCGTTCTATCTTCTTCTTTTTTTTTTTTTTTAATTCAAGCCCTACTGATTTTTTTTTTTAAGTGGTAAAATTTCTTTTCAAAATCACTGCATTCAGACAGACTTAATCTGAAAGATCAAGGAGACTTATTTGGACAGAGAAAATCCTAGTGCCTTGTGGCATTCTGATTACTGATCTCAGCCACAGGCTTTTTGAAACTTTGATTTGATTTCTAAACCTGAAACATTTAGTAACCAATGGTCTGAACATAACAAAAACCTTCTTTGGGTTCTGCACAGCTTTGGTAGGGGAAAATTTAAGGTTTGAGCTTTATTGGAGCTTACAAATGTAGTTTTTCTCCCTGAGTTGTTGTTGTTGTTTTTTAATTCTATCAGAGTAAAAAAGGTAGAATGCATGAAATACATAGGTTTTATCTCTTGGTATAAAATGCCTTTGTTACTCTGCATGGGTTGTTAGGAAGTCTCCAGACAGGAATACTGGAGTGGGTAATTATTCCCTTCTCCAGGGGATCTTCCAGACCCCTAGGATAGAACCTAGGTTTCCTGCATTGCAGGCAAATTCTTTACTGTCTGAGCCACCAAGGTAGCTCCAAGGATTTTGGACAACTGGCTAAAAGTCAATCAGATCTTATAGGCAAAAACAAAAGAAACATATAAAAAACCCTATAGGAGACCATGACAAAGAAAAACAGCAGGCTTGACAGGGAATAAATATAAGCAGCCAGTTAGGTAAGAAGAGAGATAAATTGCAAAACAAAACACAGGTTATAAGTTGACTAGGATCCAAAATGTTCTTTGTAGCCACAACATCCAAATTTTGGAGTTAAATGATTCCTGACACAGGGTGAAGAGTTGGAGGTAGGAGGCCACCCCAAAGCCCACCAGCAGGTTAGGACTGAGAATTCGGTTGTCCAAAAGGATGAAGGGATGAATCTAGGAAATGCTGTCTATTCACCAGTTCCCAGGATTTAGTGGCTGACCCAGATGTTGAGAGAAAATCAACTCCAGGGTAATAAACGATTGAAAATAACTGCCAACTCTTGGAAGGGTAGACTCCACTTTAATTATTTAGTTTTAGATATCCCTTTGGACACCAAAATGTTCCAAATTAAAAATCTCGAAAAAACAAACAAACAAACCCCTACATCCCTGAGAGAATGTGAAATGACTTGAAAGCAGATGCATATTTTGGAGAGAAAGTATTTGAAACTGTAGTCCCAAAGAAACCCAGCATCCCCCACTATTTCAAACTATAGTCCCAAAGAAACCCAACATCCCCCACTACAGAGTGATGGGAAAGAAAACTCTTACTGTTTCTTTTACATCAACCTTAGGAAGTCTCCTCCTTTCTACAGAACTGTGATAGGAAAATTAGGAGACATCAAATAGATACAAGTGCCCTGGAGAGAACTGACCATTCTAAATGGAACCACAGCGGAGTGGACTCCTAGCTCTCAGAAACGAGTGAAGACGTGTCAGAGCCATATATGAAATGAGCAAATAATAGCTTCCTAGCTGGAGAAGGAAACGGCAACCCACTCCAGTATTCTTGCCTGGAGAATCACAGGGATGGGGGAGCCTGGTGGGCTGCCGTCTATGGGGTCGCACAGAGTCGGACTCGACTGAAGCGACTTAGCAGCAGCAGCGGCAACGTTTATTTGTTTAGGTCACGAACTAATTTCATCATTTTCCTTTTCACTTAGGAACTCAAGCAAGACATTTCTAGCTTCCGCTTTGAAGTCCTGGGGTTATTAAGAGGAAGCAAACTCTCCACGGTCCAGTCTGCCCAGGGCACGAAGGAGTCTTCTAACTCCGCAGACTCGGATGAAAAGAGTGATAACGAGGGAAGCAGCAAGGACAAGAAAAAGAACTTCAGCCTCTTCGACCTGACCACCCTCATTCACCCGCGGTCGGCGGCAATTGCCGCCGAACGACACACCATCAGCAACGGCTCCGCCCTCGTGGTGCAGGAGCCCCCGAGGGAGAAGCAGAGAAAAGTGAATTTTGTGACCGATATCAGACACTTTGGGTTGTTTCACAGACGATCGAAACAACACGCCGCCGCCGAGCAAAACGCAAACCAGATCTTCTCCGTTTCAGAAGGGGTGGCCCGCCAGCAAGCTGAAGGACCCTGGAGAGGAGCATCCAGCTGGAGTCCCGAGCTCTAGCTTCACGGGGTGACTTGAACATCCCGGGGCTCAGCGAACAGTGTATATTGGTAGATCACCGAGAAAGAAATACAGACTCCCTGGGTGTACAGGTGAGCAAGAGAGTGTGTTCATTCAAGTCAGAGAAGGTGGTGGTGGAGGACACGGTTCCCATCATACCAAAGGAGAAGAAACACGCGAAAGAGGAGGACTCGAGTGTAGACTATGAAGCAAACCTCACAGACACCGTCACCCACGAAGACTATGTGACCACAAGGTTGTGATGCTTGACCCCAGAAAGCGTTTCTCATCCGTAACACACATGTTCCGTAGTGAGCTGGGTGGTGGGGGGAGATGTTTATCAGAGAATTAGCCAATGCTAACTTACACTTTACAGCAGTTATCAACTGGGGCATATTAACCGTGTCATGTTTAAATAAGGCAAAGGCTATCCCAAACCCTTGTTTTGTTACCCGCTTTTGCTTTCACAATCTGTTTTACAATTTTTGTTGTTGCTGTTAATAAATAAATACACCTTGTATTCTTGTACTGTTGCGATAACCCACAGGAAATTTTTAGCTCTTTTTCAATTTAAACAAAAGCAACTTACTACATGTGGTAGTTGACTCCTATAATAGGATATTTTTATATGCAAAAAAAATGTAGCTGAAATAGTAGAGCTTTTCATAATTTTTCAGGGTCCCTAGAGATGGTTACTCATCAAGGACTTTTCACCAAGCCAGAAAGTTTGGCTTTAAAACACAAATGTTATCCAATTATTTCTTAAGAACATGTAAATATCATGCATAATTTAAGTAAACAAGTCTCCTTATGGAATCAAGATCAAGCTCTTAAAATGAAAGTCGGGTATACGTTCTAGAGTTTTACAGTGTCCAGTTTTTGCTCTCAGTAAGTAAAAGAAATTTTTGTCCTTAATACATGTTGATGATTTTTAATGTTTTGTCAGAAAATAACCCTTAAGTTTGTTTTTTTAATGACCTTTTCAGTCTCACCTGCAAACTGTATAAGTATGAGGCTTTGTGAATAAAGAGAATTTCAAAAATGTCGCAAAAGATCTCAGTGCTAGAAAAGAATAACAATAAAGTACAACACTGTAAACAAAGCAAGACAACTGCAGGTTCATAAACCTAAGCAAAGTTACATCCTGTTTTTAACCAGTGCAACATAATTCAAAAGAGGTACAAAAACCTAGTAGTTTCCTCTTCTTTCCCCCAGTGACTAGTATTTCTTTAAAATTAAAATCACCCTAATATCAGTATTAATTTTAGCAGTAGGAATAGATACATAGTTTTCCCTACAGGGGCAAATCTTAATTAAGTATTTCTTCTATTTTCCAAGGTAATTTAGCTTATATTATCCTCATTTACTACCCACTCCAGTGTTCTTGCCTGGAGAATCCCAGGGACAGAGGAGCCTAGTGGGCTGCCGTCTACGGGGTCGCACAGTGTCAGACACGACTGAAGCAACTTAGCAGCAGCAGCAGTTACTGAAAAAGAAGTGTTTTTACCTAATACCAAAAAAGGTGCTGGCAACTTCTTAAAGTTTAGATTATATAACTTGTGTCTATCTAAGCCACCATGGAAATAGACGTTTCCTCACTACATGCAATTAGCATTTATTTCAAATCAGCAGAAACATGCTGAGTTTGTTTCATCAAAAATTACCTCCATGCACTAGATAAATCATATATGATTTAGCATTGACCAAAAGCAGGTGGCTCAGATGATAAAGAATATGCCTGCAATGCGGGAAGCCTGGGTTCGATCCCTGGGTCAGGAAGATCCCAGGAGAAGGGAATGGCAACCCATTCTAGTATTCTTGCCTGGAGAATTCCATGGATAAAGAAGCCTGGTGGGCTACAGTCCATGAGGCTACAAAGAGTCGGACATGACTGAGCAATTGACACATACACATAAAAGCTTCATAGTATGACAAAACCCAGTTTCTGATCACTGTACATCAAAATAAGAACTAACAGCAAATAGCAACATCAGCCACTGTTTTGGTGCTATGCGTGCATTAAAATACATGTACTGCTCATGACAACCCCTGAAACAGCTGCTATTCTGATCCCCACTTCCTTAGATGAGGAAATTGAGGCAGGCAATAACTAAGCTGAAGTTCACAGCCAGAAATGAAGCTCTGAGAAGTCCATGAAGGTCATGCCCTTAACTGTTTTGCCACACTGCCTCTCAGAACACTAATGAAGACCAAGCAAAATGATGTGTACACACGGGGTTTACTGTGGCCACTTCCAAAATGCTGAAGTTTGGGAGCGAATGAGCTGAATAAACTCCATAAATGTGTGTCCCTTTTGTAAAGCCAAAGGAAGGTACAAGTTTAAGATGAAATTGATTTGACTCTTTGACAATTACATGATGGAAGCTAGTAGATTTTTTTAAAAATCAATTTCTTAGGGGATGTCAGAATTCAACCTGAAATATTAGGTTTTAGTTTATAGGAAAGCAAGAGGCACTGAGATGCTGAACATGCCTAAATCTGGATTTCATCTGAGGGATTGAAGAATGGGTTAGGTAGCTTTAGAGTAACACAATAAGCCTAATGAATGTTCTGACTACTTCAACAACACCTTTAGCTCAAGTAGGTTAGAACTGAGAATAAGCCCTGGGAGATAGTGGAATACTTGAACGTTCGAAGTCAGACATAGAGTAGTAGGGGGATCGTAGTACTAGTCTCTATACTTGGGATATTTTTCAGTGATTCCTTTTTTGCTGTCTCTGTTGTGTGTATGTGTGTTCCCTTGACTGTTAAGATCATATATGTATATATCACTATGATACAGTCTTCACCAGAAATTTAAGTTCAAATTTCCTCTGTTCCTTCTGGTAACACCACTAACAATAAAAGCAAACAAAAATTTTTCCCAGTAGCTTATTTATATCAGAAGTTAGGGTGCTGATGTTTTACAGGTGAACATGGTGATAACAGAGGACCTTCGGAGCACATAACACCTTGCTTTTCAGTATTCCAAAAATCACGGTTTCTAACAACTCCCAGATGTCATTGCAGAGGTATTTATGGGTTTAAACAAAATACTGGATGTTGCTTGTTCTGGCTATCTTAGAATTGGAGATTATTCTAAATATGTAGCAATATCAGGTGACATTAATAAGGAGGAACAGTAGGGAAATAATAAGAAATGATCAAAGAAAAATAGGATTGCAAAATAAAGGGATGATGTATTTTTGAGGGTTTTTTTAAAGTGAGTAATTTGAGGTTTCTTTTGATTTCTATCAACAAATTTCTAAACACCAGAGAGATGTTTGACATCACACTTTAATTTGTGTAAAACAATATTTCTCGTATTTCATGCTTTCTGGATCTTCTTATTGCTCACCTTTATTTATTTACTTATTTATTGGCAGGGCTGGGTGACAGAGGACCTAGAAAATTAAATAGAACTTTAACAGAATTAGGTACAATTCATAAGACTTCACCTACCATAGATATGTTTGTAAAAAACCCCTTACAAGAAAGAATGCTATAAAGATGTACCTCACTGTTTGTGATAGATGTATTCTCGAAAATATCTGTGTAAATAAATCTATATTAACTTTGGTAGGGAACTAACTGTGGAAAAAAAAGATAACGGTGGTGAATTATTTTGTAAAATGATGAATTATTTTTCAAAGTGATAATCCTCCCCAAACTGTAACTGTTTCATAAGTTGGATATTTGTATATCAAAATTTCTTAAATTAGATATTTTATTTATGGGCTGGCAATTAAAATACTGCAAAAGCATACTCATTTTCTTGCCTTCACCTGGACAGCAACCCGACACACTTCAAACAATGAAATTTCTTGGGTAACTGTGGGAGTGCAAAGAAAAATTTGATGAAGAGTTAAGGTTGGTAAACTTATCATATTATTCTGAAAGAAGCAGTCAAATTTTCAGTTAATGCGTAAGGAATATAGATAACCTAAAATATAGATAACCTAAAAACACACTCTCCTACTATTCAATAATCCTTAATAATTCTGTAAATTAATTGAGTGATTGTGCAGTCTCATGACTATTGAAGACCAACATCAAGCACTGAAATCTGTTCATTCTCAGTTATTTATGCATTGTGTCTGCAGCAGAATCCTCTACATTTTAGACACCTGCCAGTTTTAACAGTTTAGGTAACAACCCCAAAACAACCTAGTGAAAACTACCCATGTATCTTTATAAACATGTTCAAAATGACTCAGATTTTTAAAAAAGCCTAATTTACTTGTATATTTCACCACTTTGAAAATTATTTTTTCAGTTTAGCTTTATTGTGTTTTTTTCTTATAATCTCCAAAATTAAGAACTTCTAGTAGCTGCAGATGGCACCCCACTCCAGTACTCTTGCCTGGAAAATCCCATGGACAGAGGAGCCTGGTAGCCTGGGGTCCATGGGGTCACGAAGAGTTAGACACGACTGAGCGACTTCCCTTTCACTTTTCACTTTCATGCATCGGAGAAGGAAATGGCAACCCACTCCAGTGTTCTTGCCTGGAGAATCCCAGGGATGGGGGTGTGGTGCTGGTGGGCTGCCGTCTATGGGGTCACACAGAGTCAGACACGACTGAAGTGACTTAACAGCAGCAGCAGCAGTAACTGCAGATTTTAGAAATTTAATATAGCTGTCAGTCTCCTCAAACTGAACTCCAAAAAATGTTATCCTAATTATTTTACAATATGTTACAATGTATTTTTTATATAGCTTATATGGTTTAAAAAATTGAAAACCGTGTTAAATAATATCTTGATATATAACTGGAGAAACTCGGGACATTTATGGCAATTTTCCAAATTTACTAAATTACTCAGTGGCTAAGTTGGAACTTCAAGAAAAAACCCTGCATCTAGACATTCTGAGAATTCACCAAGTCATACATGTATGAATGCATCTTTATTTTTGTGGAATTTGGTTTTCTTTGCCCTCTCCTTCAGTAGAAAATATTTATAGTTGTTCAAGCTTTCTATGACTAAAATTTTGAGTTAATATCATATTGCACTTTTATTTTATTGTAGTCACAGATTAAAAAAAAAAAAAAACTGATTTCTTACTGTTTTCAAAAATACACTGTTCAGTACTTTCATTTCAGCCTGTAGATTATGTGACAATTCTATATGCACACTGGTAATATTAATAATAAAGTGTATCAATGAATATTAACTGAAAAATGATGGAGCTGGGAAACATGAAGGGGAACCAAGATCAAGACCATGGGACCAGGGCTAGACATGACCATGAATTCACTGAGCTGACAGAACAGTGAAGCTGTCACTTCAATGCCAATAAAATTCATTACCAGCAAAACCATTAGTTTCCATTAGAGCTGGCTGTCCAATACAATAGCGACTAGCCACCTATAGTTATTAAGTACTTGAAATGTGGTTATAGGTGTAAAACACATATCAGATTTCAAAGCCTTAGTATAAAATAATGCAAAAGATTAATATTTATATTGGTTACATGTTGAAATAATATTTTGGATGCATTGAGTTAAAATGTACTAATGAAGTTAGTTTTAATTTCATATTTTTAATGGAGCTACCAGAAGATTTAAAAATACCTGTGTGGCTCGCATTTATAATTTGCACTACAGTTCTTTTGGACCGTAGTGCTATTTGATTCACTCAGTTCATCTGTTTGCCTCATTTGAATTTCATGGGTAAAGTTTATGTATTCACGTACTCCGAAATTGATATGGCTGGACTAAAGTGTGTCATGCCTTCTTGATTTCCAGTATCTTAATTGGAATCACTGCTGATTACTTCTTCTTTATATGTTTTCCCTTGTTGTTGCAAAGATATTAACATACGAATATGTACAGATTATGTTTTTTAATTGTTTTTCTCAAGAATGGGAGTATACTATGCCTATAGCTTATGACTGTTTTTCATCAAACAGGGTATCATGGGTGCCTTTTCTAGAGTCATTTAATATAACAGAGCTATTTGAATCCATTCAAAGAAAGCCCCTCAGTAGTTGCTTTACCTACTGAAATATATTCATAGGCTATTCTAAAGGCTCTTTAGAAGAGCTACTTATTGGGTCAAATGTGAAATTTTGAGGAGTACTTGAGAGATGAGACGATGCATTTTGAAAGGCAAATATGCTCATTTCTCTCCTCTGTTTAGTCTTGCAGAGCTGTCTCCCTGGTGTTTAAGTGCGGATTCCACAGCTAGACCTTCATAAAGTGGCCCCACTTGATGGTAGCAGCATCATTTCTCAGCATCATGCTTTCCTACTCCCTAAACTTCATCCATCCTGGACTTTGTTTCATTCTTTAAGACTTAACATTTCTCTTTCTCCAACATTTCCAAATACTGTTCTTCCAGGTTTGGATAATAATTGGACTAAAAACATTATTAAAGAATTTTCTTTAATATAGGATTTTAAATAATTCTATCATTTTTATGGTTTCCTTTAGGTCTAATTGTTTTATCAAATGTCTTTTCCCTTAAAGATTATCTTTTTCCTGAGTTTCCAGATAGTGATTCAGCTTCTCCACTCTGGGAGTAAGAGTTTATTTGCACTGACTTCCTTTCAGGCCATCAACTAATTTAGAGAGGTTTAATTTACTCCCAGGAAATAACTCACAGAGTTGCTTCACCATTCACAATACAAACTGCCCTGTGACCTGGAAGAGGCAAGAAGTTGGTATTTTTTCATAGCCACTGTGAAGTGACCACAAGTTGTGTATTTCACTCATTCAGACTTCATCTGCTGATATTTGAAGCTGGATGAAAATGTTCCTATCAGTTTCTAAAATATCAAGTAATGCTAAATCCTCTTTCTAAAGTTCTAAGTACCAAATAAATAGGAAAGTGGAAATGTGGGAAAAAATAAAGACATCATAAAATGTTCAGTGAATGGTTATTTCTTCATTAAAAATGATTATTTTAATTTAAACTTAAAAATATTTTAGATCATTATTGATTCATATGCAGTTGTAAGAAATATTAATAATACAGAGAAATTTCATGTACAAATTATCCATTTCCTTTCAAAAGAAACTTCTTTCAAATCTGTAGTCTAACACTGCATAATATTGACATAGATATAACCCACCAGTCTTGCTCAGATTTTTGCAGTTGTACTTGTGAAGGTGACTTGTGTGTGCACTTAGTTTTGTACAATTTTATCTCATGTATATGTTTCTGTAGCCACAGCCATGGTCAAGATTAAAAATATTTTCATGGCTACAAGGATATCTGGTATCACCTGTGTTTAACCACATCCACATTCTAACTCCTCTCAATTCCAAATCCTGACAGTCTAACTTGTTCTCCATTTTTATAATTGTATCATTTCAAGATTGTTTTATATGTGGAATCATATCATATGCAACTTTTGGGGATTAGTGTATTTCACTCAACATAATTCTCTGAAAATTCATTCAAGTTGTTACACTATTAGTAATTTGCTCCTTTTTTATTGCTAAGTCTTATTCCATGATGTGGATGTACCACAATTTGTTTAGCATTTTACCCACTGAAGGGCATCTGGGCTGTTTCCAGTTTTTTTCTATTACAAATAAAAAGTTGCAATGAACATTCATGAACAGATTTTGGTGTGAGCAGGACTGTGACTGCTGAGTAGCGTGGCAGTTGCATGCTTAGGATATAAGAAACAGTCAACCTGTATCCTTGTTTGGCCATACCATTTTCCATGCTCACCAGCAATGTAGGAGTGGGTCAGTTTCTCCACATTTTTGCTAGTATTTGGTGTTTTCATCATTTTTTATTCTATCCATTCTGATAGTTGTGCCATGACATCTCATTGTGGTTTTAATTTGCACTCCCCTGATGACCAATGTGTTGAACAACTTTCCTTATGATTATCTGCCATGTGTATGTCATCTTAGTGAAGCTTCTATATGTTTTTTTTTGTATGTTTTCTAATGAAATTATTTGTGCTTTTTTTTTTTCTAGTGCTGATGTTTTTTAGAGTTCTTTTTATATGCTAGATGCCATTCTATTGATAGATATGTGTTTTGCAAATATTTTCTCCCAATCCGTAAGTCATCTTTTAACCCTCTTAACAGGGGCTTTTTGCAGAGCAAAATTTAACTTTTTTATCAAGTTCAACTTTTCAGCCTTATGTTTTATGGCAGTTGTAAGAAACCTTTGCCAGGCCTAGATCATGAAGATCTTCTCCATTTTTTTTCCCCCAAATCTTTATACTGTTATGTTTTAAATTATGTTTCATATTTAACAAAACTATTTTTCTTAATTTTTTCCAAGTACTTTAGCATATATTCAGATTTATGGAAAAGAAATCATCTTGAGGAATGCAATCACATAGATAGAGAAGAAATGAAGAAAAGGACTGCAGAAGGTAAACCTGCAGGTGGTAGGGAAATCAAGGTGACAAAAAGAAAGTTTAGTAAATCATTTTTATGACATTACAACTGACTGAGTTACTCAGAAACTACAGCCAATCTTTTCTGAAGTTTTGAAAAAACAAAACTAAAATTATTTCAGTTTCATTGTATTTCTTCCAACTTCCTGAATCAGAAGAAGAAGCAATAAGGAATGAGACTAACTGCTGTGACGAAACTGAAAACTAAAAACATGAAAATTTTTTAAATGCACTCATTCATGAAATCCAACTGTTGTTTGAAAAAGGCTGGGGTTTCTGAAATATTACCTGACCCTCTATTTTCTGAAACAGTCACTAAATTTGAAGCTAGTATGTATGTAGCATTAAAATTACCAGTCTTTTTTTTTTAATGCTTCTTTTGGGCTTTAATAGAGCACCACCACAACAAAAAATATTTGATTATAAAAAAGTAAGGTAATTCATTAATGTAAATTTAGGAAAACTTGAATCATGAAATTAAAAGTACATGAGAATATATATGACCCATTAAACAAGGCAATTGAGTGCACACAAAAAATAATTATTCAATGATTGAGTGTGGTATAAAATTCTCATGTTAATTAAAATCATTTCTCAGACTTGCATTAGAAAGAAAAATTACTAATAACTATAAAAATATGGACCAGAATTTTGCCTAAATCACAAGGAAATATGGGACCCCCAGGTGGCACAGTGGTAAAGAATTCACTTGCCAGTTCAGGAGACGCTGGAGTTGCAGGTTCTATTCCTGGGTCAAGAAGATCCCCTGGAGGAGGAAATGGCAACTCACTCAGGACTCTTGCCTGCAAAATTCCATGAACAGAGAAGCCTGGCGGGCTACAGTCCATGGGATCACAAAGAGCTGAACACAGCTAAGCACGCACGCACATGCACTAAAGGAAATACGGCAAGTAACTGAATCACGTAAGCAAGGGAAACAGTTGGAATTCTCCAGTAAAATTCAAAGTTTCTGCTTTACAAAAGCAAAGTCAGAAACTGTAACTCAATTCATATTGAGTGATATTGAGTGATATATTAATAGATCTTTAATTTTGCTTTTACTTTCTATCATTTCCTATTCCTCCTCCACACCATTAGAGATTCAGCCCTGTGGCAGACAACAGGGATAAAAAGATGACGTGCACTTTCCAGAGGAGCTCACAAAATCAAGTCTGGAAAATCTCACTTACGCTTTACATTGTAAGATATTAGTAACTTTATTGTTCTTCATACAGCTGGTGGTTAGCAGTCGGGGTTTACAGACTGGATTTCTTATTCAACATTCAGCAAGTCATGTGAAAAGACATTTTTGTTAAATGAGGTATGTATTTTAGTTTTCTTTGTGGTAGAACTGTAATAAGAAATACTGAAGAGACAGAGTTTTTAATTCTATGCCTAAAAATTATTTAATTGGTGATATGCTGATCAAATAGCTTCTTCATATTGTGGCCTTTTGTCACAATTATTCCTTCATTCAAAAACATTGATTAAGCACACATTTTGTGACAGACATTGCAATACACACTAAGAATAAAATAATAAACCAAGAGTCCCTGAACTGAAAAAAAGTTAATCTTCTGGAAATAACAATTCAGTCTGATGAGCATGACGGTGTCTCTGGAGAGCATTTAGAGAAAGCATCAAGCCCAGTATGGGTACAGAGGACAAGGGTTGTCTATGTCAGTTCTCAAAGATGAGTAATAGTTATTCAGAAGTTGGATTTTATTCTGGGCACGACTGAAAGTCATTCAAGAATTTCCTATAAGAGTTTGTCATGACAGAATTCTCTTGATGTAGAGATGGAAAGAGATGTAAAGTCACCAGATTTTGCACTACAAAATTAAAGGGAAGTGAGTCCTTTCAATTCTGTAAAAGGATTTCTTTTAGGATTTCACTTAATTGTTTTAAATAGCCTGATCTCCTAACTGCAGGTGATAAATGTGTCATTTTTCTTCAAGTTTTCTAAAACCAAACAAGTCAATGTAATTCTAATTAGTTTTATATTTTATCTTTTAAAAAGCTGAATATGGTTTGTGTTCAATCATAATAAATTTGGGGGTCATTTTTAATCACTAATGAGTAATTATTTTTTTGAGAGTTTTATTGAGATATAAATGCACATTCCATACATTCATTTAAAGTATAAAATTCAATGGTTTTTATTACATCCACAGAAATGCACAACTGTCGCCACAGTCAATTTTAGAAAATTTTCATCACTTCAAAAAGAAACCGTACCTTTTAGCTATCACCAATCTATCTTCCAACCCCACTCATCTCCAGCCCACTAATTTCCTTTCTGGTCCTATAAATTTCCTAGTCTGGAAATTCATATGAATTTGATCACGTAGTTGGTGTTTGGTGACTGACTTCTTTCAGTTGGCATAATGTTTTCAAGGCTCATGACATGTATCAGAACTCCATTTCTTTGTACTGCTAAGTAACATTCCATTGTATACATATACATTTGGTTTTTATTCATTTGTTTGCTGATGGACGTTGATTTGTTTCCACCTTTTAGCTATTATTCCCCTGGAGAAGGAAATGGCAACCCACTCCAGTACTCTTGCCTGGAAAATTCCATGGACGGAGGAGCTTGGTAGGCTACAGTTAGTTCATGGGGTCGTAAAGAGTTGGATACGACTAAGCAACTTCACTTTTGGCTATTATATATAATGATGCTATAAGCTTCGTATTTAAGGTTTGTGTGGACATATGTTTTCATTTCTTTCTAGGAGTGGAATTCCTAGGTCCTGTGGTGACTGCATATAATTGATTGAGGAACTGCCAGACTGTTTTTGACAGTAGCTGCACCATTTTACATCCTCACCAACATGTATGAGAATTGTCATTCTCTGCTTCTTCGTCAACATTCTCTCTCTCCAGATTTTTATTCTAGCCATCCTACTGGGTGTGAAGTAGTATCTTATGTGGTTTTGACTTGAATTGATAACTAATGGTATTGAGACTTTTTTTCATGTGCTTCTTGGCTATTTGTATAACTTCCTTGGAGAAATGTCAATTCACATTCTTTGCCCATTCTTAACTGGGTTATTATCTTTTATTATTGAATCTTAAGGGTTTTTAATTGTATATATAATTTGTACATACAAATCCCTTATCATATATATGACTTGCAAATATTTTCAACCTTTCTATGGGTTATATTTTCATTTTATTGATGGTGTTCTTGTGAAACACAAAATTTTTAATTTTGATGAAGTCCAATTTATCTACTTTATTTTGTGGTTTATGCTTTTGGTGTCATATCTAGGAATTTGGTGAACATGTCATGAATATTTAGCCACATGATTCCTCACAAAATTTTTATAGTTTTAGCTCTCACATTTAGGTCAATGATTCATTTGGAGTTAATTTTTAAATATGCAATGAGTTAAGGGTCCAATGTTATTCTGGTCAGTAAGAGACTAACCGGTTACCTCTGCATGGTTTGTTGAAATGCTTTTCTTTCCTTGTCAAACGGTCACAGTAGCCTTATCAGAAATCAGTTGACCACAGTTCAGTTCAGTTCAGGTGCTCAGTTGTGTCCGACTCTTTGGGACCCCATGAGCTGCAGCACGCTAGGCCTCCCTGTCCATCACCAACTGCTGGAGTTCACTCAAATCCATGTCATTGAGTCAGTAATGCCATCCAACCATCTCATCCTCTGTCATACCCTTCTCCACCTGCCCTCAATCTTTCCCAGCATCAAGGCCTTTCAACTGAGTCAGCTCTTCACATCAGGTGGCCAAAGTATTGGAGTTTCAACTTCAACATCAGTCCTTCCAATGAACACTCAAGACTGATATCCTTTAAGATAGGCTGTTTGGATCTCCTTGCAGTCCAGGGGACTCTCAGAGTTCTCCAACACCACAGTTCAAAAGCATCAATTCTTCAGCATTCAGCTTTCTTTATAGTTCAGCTCTCATAACCATACATGACTACTGGAAAAACCATAGCCTTGACTAGATGAACATTTGTTGACAAAGTAGTCTCTGCTTTTTAATATGCTGTCTAGGTTGGTCATAACTTTCCTTCTAAGGGGTAAGTGTCTTTTAATTTCATGGCTGCAGTCACCATCTGCAGTGATTTTGGAGCCCAAAAAAAAAATATCTGACACTGTTTCTACTGTTTCCCCATCTATTTCCCATGAGGTGATGGGACCAGATACCATGATCTTCGTTTTCTGAATGTTGAGCTTTAAGCCAACTTTTCCACTCTCTTCTTTCACTTTCATCAAGAGGCTTTTTAGTTCCTCTTCATTTTCTGCCATAAGGGTGGTGCCATCTGCATATCTGAGGTTATTGATATTTCCCTCAGCAATCTTGATTCCAGCCTGTGCTTCTTCCAGCCCAGCATTTCTCATGATGTACTCTGCATATAAGTTGAACAAACAGGGTGACAATACACAGCCTTGACGTATTCCTTTTCCTATTTGGAACCAGTCTGTTGTTCCATGTCCAGTTCTACCTGTTGCCTCCTGACCTACATACAGGCTTCACAAGAGGCAGGTCAGGTGGTCTGGTAGTCCCGTATCTTTCAGAAGTTTCCACAGTTTATTGTGATCGACACAGTCAAAGACTTTGGCATGGTCAATAAAGTAGAAATATATGTTTTTCTGGAACTTTCTTGCTTTTTTGATGATCTAGCAGATGTTGGCAATTTGAACTCTGGTTCCTCTGCTTGAACATCTGGGAGTTCATGGTTCACATATTGCTGAAGCCTGGCTTGGAGAATTTTGATGTATGTGTGGACTTATTTCTTAACTTTCAGCTCTATTCCACTGAGATATATGTATATCCTTACACTGTTACCACACCATTTGATTATTGTTACCTTATAGTAGTTTCGAAATCTCTTACTTGATTCTTCTTTTATACATACTTTTGGCTATTCTGGATCCCTTGAAAATCCATATGAATTTTAGAATCAACTTTTCAATTTCCATTAGGAAGCTAGTGTGATTCTGATAGGGATTTTATTGATTCTGTAAGATAGTTTATGGATTTTTACAATTTAAGGAATGTTATATCATCTGATCCATGAACAGGGTATGTTTTCTCAATTATTTAGATTAAAAAATTTTTTATCAACAGTGTTTTATAATTTTCAGAGTAGAAGTTTTATATTTCTTTTTCTGAATTTATTCCTAAGTATTTTATTTTTTATGATGCTATTATGAATGAAATTATAAGTATCTTTTAAGATTCTCAAAAGTCAGAAATTACTGATACACTAATACATAAAAAGTTCACCAATGTTATAAAATACTACGTAAAGTGAAATTTCTGTCCTTTGTTAGCTTAGAAACTTTTTGCTAAATATGATGCAATCTCTGAGAATCCAATCTCTTTGATTAATAAAGCCATTTAACTGCTCAAATTGATTCAAAGGTGGCACATATAAAAGCCAAGAATAAAATATATTACGTATTTAAGCACAGGATTCTGTGTACTTATTCAGAAATCCTCCTCATGCCTCATTTTAATCACCTTGTGTAGTATCTACATAACTTTTGTCACTTTAAACTTCAGTGTTGTTACATGTGTTAATGACATGTTTGTACTTACACCTAAGCCTAGCATGTAATCCATCTCACCATTCCATAAGATAAACACAAACTTTCCATTTTTCATTTTTAGAAGGATGTTTCAAATGGGTTATATATGTGTACACTGGTATGTATGTGTACACTGTAGTTTGTTGATGCCAATATAGACTAAGTAACCATATAGGAGATGTCATTTATGGGTATATAATCATAATCTAACTGATAATGAGAAATGAAAATTGGAAAAGTAGATTAAGAGACTTTACTATTTTAATATTTGTAATTTTATTATATGCTTAATCATGGAGTTTTTGTCTAATATGTAAAGTATATCTATAAATTTTACCAGAATTATGTTCATCTTGTTATATAGAACAAAAAGAAGATGTAGCTGCTTGGAAGGATTTGTGTCCATATTACTTCCTTAGATGAGGCCATAACCAAACTAAGTGGTGAGTTGAAAAAAATGATATGAAAAGAAAAAGATGTGACTGCGTCAGAAAACTAGGTCCAAGATATCTGGAGATTAAGATTTCACTCTAGATGAAACAAAGGTGAGAATGGAGACCGCAACAAGCAAAACTTCACATCCACAACTCTGCTCCTGACAGCGCCGCATACACTGACCTTCATCTGCTCTTTCTGTTTCTATCAAGGACAATTAAGGAGGAAAAAGACGTGTGTGTGTGTGTGTGTGTGTGTGTGTGTGTGTGTGTAGGGTTAGCCAAACCCATCCTTCAGTCAAATCAGTTGGCCAGAATTCTCTGCTTTGGCTATTATACTTGAAAGCAAGTTCAGTTTCCCACTTTATCCTAATGTCTTTACTGGCTCATTTGTAAAATGAGAAAATAACAACTTATTCTGAACCAAGCTCAAGTTATCATTATGATTTAAAAACTGGAAAAAGAAATGAAAAGCATTTTATCAAGTACAAAAAGCTCTGTGTGCATGATTTTCTTTTCATTATATAAGGATAACACTAAGGAATCCCAAAGGATTGAGGATTAAGTGGTATATAAGTTTCCTGTCATATGACTCAGATCAGAATAAAACTATGTAATGCCCTGAGGAAGAGCTGCAGGCCAAGAAGATTTCATTGCAACCTGGTCTAATTTATTAACGTGGCAAAATAAAGGAGTGTTTGCCAGAGTGGATGTAAGAGGCTCTATCTGGAGAAATACCATAGAGAAGAGAAAGGAGCGTCAGAGCAGCCTGTCTGGCCTTTCCCATCACATATCACCCTGGAAAAGAGGGAATCTTAGTCCATTGACTGAGATCATTCAGGTCCCAAGGATAAAGCTGATCTAGTTTGGAGACACATGAAAGAAGTTATGTTTCCTAAGCCCCTGATACCAAGCCCCACACTTTTCTTCCAGTCCTAGGGGTGTCCCGTTGTGGCTTTAATCATGGAGCAAATGCACTACCAACACTGAACCCCGCGTCCATTTCATGTGACAGCTACAACCACGCAAAGAAGACACAGGCACCTTGACTGTAGAAAGCAAACTCCTGAACTTGAGTTACCTGAGTCTGTGAGAGTTGGGACCACAACTATAGTTGCAGACAAAATTAGATTTCAGACACTGTCGCAAAAGAGCCAGATACTGAATTATGACAAATTAATTAAAGTGACAGCATCACTGACCCAATGGATATGAGCTTGAGAAAATTACAGGAGATCGTGAAGGACAGGGAAGCCTGGTGTGCTGCAGGCCGTAGGATGGCAAAGAATCAGACATGACATCGATTGAACAACAGCAACAGTTAAAAGTGAGGCCAGCTTGAGAGATCTGGTGGAAGACACCCAGCTCATCTTTCCCAGGTGCAAATTTTGTCTGTATCACTGGGCATATTTACTATTCCATTACCCATGGTTATTATTATTATTGCCAAATCTCATTCTACACATTACATTGAAGACCTAAGTTACTAAACAAAGAAAGTAAAAGGGTCACAGATGTTATCCTCTTGGGCTTAGACCAGACTTTACTGAAATAAAACAAAATGTATATGCAAACAAAACCTATGTCTTACCCTGTTTTTGTTTGTTGGTTGGTTGGTTTGCTTCGGTTTTTAAAGACCAACCCAAACTGGTGATGAGAAACATGAAGAATTCAAGAAGTATGCTCACATCTCTGGCCAAGGCAGATAAACAGTTCAAGGGATGAACAGAATAAAGAGAAATAACTGAACAACCTAAGGTCATAGCCAGAAAGACAGTGTAAAGTCATTGTCAAATCTTCAAGGGGTCAAGTAACATAAAGATAGAATTCCTCTGGGAACAGGAATGAAGAATAGAGAATGTGAAGCAAGTTAACATGAGTTTCACGGAGTAGAGGAAAAATAGTCTGAAAGGTGCATTAAAAATTGAAAACGATTCACACTCCCAGCTTCTGCTCTCAAGAGACATGGAATGTTGAGTATGACTCATATCTGCACGACAGGTCTACACAGGGAAGTGGTTTCCTCAGGTGAGAACCAAGGATTCAGGAGGTGAAAATTAGTGGACATTATGTTTAAAGTAGTGGGTGATTATTTTAAACTCATTTATTCCCCATGAAATAAATGAAGAAATATTTGCCCCAGAATTTAAAATAGAAGAGCTTGAGGGAGAAATTATGGGAGAGAAAAGATGACTGGAAAGAAAAACATAAAAAGAAGTTAACTCTATAACAAGGAATAAAAAAGGGGGGCTCCAGTGTGTTGAAATCTTTCCTTAAATAACAGATTTTTCTAAGTTCCTGGTGGATTTGGGAAGTAAGTGGAGGCATTACTCAAATTACTATAACTCCTGGGAAAAATCAGACTCCTCTTTGATTAGTTGTGTTTCTGAGAGAAACTGAGCTCAGGTGAGCAGGCATGTAATAGGTTTTATTAAGAATCTATATGTATAACTGAATCACTTTGCTGTTCCCTTGAAACTAGCACAACATTGCATTAACTAAATTAACTATTGGAGAAGGAAATGGCAACCCATTCCAGTATTCTTGCCTGGAGAATCTCATGGACAGAGGAGCCTGGTGGGCTACAGTCCCCATGGGGTTGCAAAGAGTTGGACACAACTGAACGACTTCACTTTCATTTTTCACTTTCATGCACTGGAGAGGGAAATGGCAACCCACTCCAGTGTTCTTGCCTGGAGAATCCCAGGGACAGAGGAGCCTGGTGGGCTGCCGTCTATGGGGTCACACAGAGTCGGACACGGCTGAAGCGACTTAGCAGCAGCTGCAGCAGCAGCAATTAAAAATATTTTTTAATCAAAAAAATTTTAAGGAGTCTAACCAGAAGTCCTAAATGGTAGTGTGTGCTCAGTCACTTTAGTCATGTCCAACTCTCTGCAACCCATGGACCATGGCCCGCCAGGCTCCTCTATCCATGGGATTCTCCAGGCAAGAATACTGGAGAGGGTGTCATTTCTTCCCCAGTGATAAAGTGTGAAGTGAGTCAAGTGAGTGAAGTGAAGTCACTCAGTTGTGTTCGACTCTTTGCGACCCCATGGACTGAAGCCCACCAGGCTCCCCTGTCCATGGGATTTTCCAGGCAAGAGTACTAGATTTATTCATTTGTTGAGTGAAAATATTAACTGAAATCATCATTTGTAGTGCCTTAAAAATTATTGCTAAAAACTAGGAAAGAAAAAAAGATTTGTTAAGACAGTGACATAAGATTATTCAAAAGGTATTAATGGATCCAGTGCAATTTTTATAAGATGGTATTTTCCAGCTCTCAATTTTTATAATACTTTAAAAAAAATCACTAGACTATCTAAACTTTTTCCTAGCCATTAATTTATGTGTTGCTTCTCTGTGTGTTTTCTGCCCCATTGTCTCTAAAATACCACTCCATAAGGCAGGAGCTTTATCCATCTGGTTCACTCTACTTCTGGTGCCTAGAATAGTGTTTAGGATATTTGAATATACCTAATAAATATTGTATAATAAAGTTTGAAATATTCCTTCATACTGCCAAATTTACCAACCAGCCCAATTTTCTCTATCAATAAGTCAAAGAAGTAGAAATGGTCAAATGCATAAACACTAAATGGTTTTCTAAAATCACCATTTTTACAATCAATTCAGTTCAGTTCAGTTGCTCAGTAGTGTCCAACTCTTTGTGACCTCATGGACTGCAGCATGCCAAGCCTCCTGTCCTCATCAACTCCCAGAGTTTACTCAAACTCATCTCCATTGAGTCGGTGATGCCATCCAACCATTTCATCCTCTGTCGTACACTTCTCCTCCTGCCTCAATCTTTCCATGATCGGGGTCTTTTCAAATGAGTCAGTTCTTCGCATCAGGTGCCCAAAGTATTGCAGATTCACCTTCAGCAGCAGTCCTTGCTATGAATGTTCAGGACTGATTTCCTTCAAGATGGACTGGTTGGATCTCCTTGCAGTCCAAGGGACTCTCAAGAGTATTCTCCAACATCACAGTTCAAAGCATCAATTCTTCAGCGCTCAGCTTTCTTTATAGTCCAACTCTCACAAACATACATGACCACTGGAAAAACCATAGCTTTGACTAGATGCACATTTGTTGGCAAAGTAATGTCTCTGCTTTTTAATATGTTGTCTAGGTTGGTTATAACTTTTCTTCCAAGGAGCAAGGGTATTTTACTTTCATGGCTGCAGTCACCATCTGCAGTGATTTTGGAGTCCCCAAAATTGAAGTCTGTCACTGTTTCCCCATCTATTTCCCATGAAGTGATGGGACCGGATGCCATGATCTTAGTTTTCTGAATGTTTAGTTTTAAGCCAACTCTTCTCACTCTCCTCTGTCACATTCATTAAGAGGCTTTTTAGTTCCTCTTTGCTTTCTGCCATAAGAGTGTTGTCATCTGCATATCTGAGGTTATTGATACTTCTCCTGGCAATCTTGATTCCAGCTTCTGCTTCTTCCAGTCCAGCGTTTCTCATGATGTACTCTGCATATAAGTTAAATAAGCAGGTGACAGTATACAGCCTTGATGTACTCCTTTTCCTATTTGGAACCAGTCTGTTGTTCCATGTCCAGTTCTAACTGTTGCTTCCTGACCTGCATATGATTTCTCAAGAGGCAGGTCAGCTGGTCTGGTATTCCCATCTCTTGAATTTTCTACAGTTTGTTGTGATCCACACAGTCAAAGGCTTTGGCATAGTCAATAAAGCATAAGTAGACATTTTTCTAGAACTCTCTTGCTTTTTCCATGATGCAGCGGATGTTGGCAATTTGATCTCTGGTTCCTCTGCCTTTTCTAAAACCAGCTTGAACATCAGGAAGTTCATGGTTCACGTGTTGCTGAAGCCTGGCTTGGAGAATTTTGAGCATTGCTTTACTAGCATGTGAGATGAGTGCAATTGTGCGGTAGTTTGAGCATTCTTTGGCATTGCCTTTCTTTGGAATTGGAATGAAAACTGACCTTTTCCAGTCCTGTGGCCACTGCTAAGTTTTCCAAATTTGCTGGCATGTTGAGTGCAACACTACAGCATCATCTTTTAGAATTTGAAACAGCTCAACTGGAATTCCATCACCTCCACTAGATTTGTTCATAGTGATGCTTCCTAAGCCCACTTGACTTCACATTCCAGGATGTCTCACTCTAGGCTGGTGATCATACCATCATGATTATCTGGGTCATGAAGATCTTTTTTGTATAGTTTTTCTGTGTATGCTTGCCACCTCTTCTTAATATCTTCTGCTTCTGTGAGGTCCATACCATTTCTGTCCTTTATTGTGCCCATCTTTGCATGAAATGTTCCTTTGGTATCTCTAATTTTCTTGAAGAGATCTCTAGACTTTCCCATTCTATTGTTTTTCCTCTATTTCTTTGCATTGATCTGTGAGGAAGACTTTCTTATCTCTCTTTGCTATTCTTTGGACCTCTGCGTTCAAATGGGCATATCTTTCCCTTTCTCCTTTGCCTTTTGCTTCTCTTCTATTCACAGCTATTTGTAAGGCCTCCACAGACAACCATTTTGCCTTTTTGCATTTTTTTTTCCCTTGAGGATGGTATTGATCCCTGCCTCCTGTACAATGTCCACAAACTTCCATTCATAGTTCATCGGGTACTCTATCAGATCTAATCCCTTGAATCTATTTCTCATTTCCACTGTATAATTGTAAGGGGGTTGATTTTCATACCTGAATGGTGTAGTGGCTTTCCCTACTTTCTTCAATTTAAGTCTTAATTTGGCTAAGGAGTTCATGGTCTGTGCCACAGTCAGCTCCTAGTCTTGTTTTGCTGACTGTATAGAACTTCTACATCTTTGCCTGCAAAGAATATAATCAATCTGATTTTGGTATCGACTATCCGTGGATGTCCATGTGTAGAGTCTTCTGTTCTGTTGTTGGAAGAGGGTGTTTGCTATGACAAGTGTGTTCTCTTGGCAAACCTCTATTAGCCTTTGCCCTGCTTCATTCTGTACTCCAGGGCCAAATTTGCCTGTTACTCCATGTATTTCTTGACTTGCTACTTTTGCATTCCAGCCCCCTATAATGAAAAGACATCTTTTTGGGGTGTTAGTTCTAGAAGGTCTTGTAGGTCTTCATAGAACCATTCAACTTCAGCTTCTTTAGCATTACTGGTCAGGGCATAGACTTGGATTACTGTGATATTAAATGGTTTGCTTTGGAAATGAACAGAGATCATTGTGTCATTTTTGAGCCTGCATCCAAGTACTGCATTTTGGACTCTTTTGTTGACTATGATGGCTACTCCATTTCTTCTAAGGGATTCTTGCCCACAGTAGTAGATATAATAGTCATCTGAGTTAAATTCACCCATTCCAGTCCATTTTCATTTGCTGATTCCTAAAATGTTGATGCTCACTCTTGCCATCTCCTGTTTGCCCACATCCAATTTGCCTTGATTCATGGACCTAATTTTCCAGGTTCCTGTGCAATACTGCTCTTTACAGCATCAGACTTTACTTCCATCACCAGTCACATCCACAACTGGGTGTTGTTTTTGCTTTGGCTCCATCTCTTCATTCTTTCTGGAGTTATTTCTCCACTGCTCTCCAATAACATATTGGGCACCAACAGACCTGTGGAGTTCATCTTTCAGTGTCTTATCTTTTTGCCTTTTCATACCATTCATGGGGTTCTCAAGGCAAGAATACTGGAGTGGTTTGCCATTCCCTTCTCCAGTGGATCACGTTTTGCCAGAACTCTCTACCATGACCCATCCATCTTGGTGTCCCTATACGGCATGGTTCATAGTTTTCATTGAGTTAGACAATGCTGTGGTCCATGTGATCAGGTTGGTTATTTTCCTGTGATTGTGAGTTTCAGTCTGCCTACCCTCTGATGGAGGCTTATGGACACTTCCTGATGGGAGAGACTGACTGGGGAGAAACTGGGTCTTGTTCTGATGGGTGGGGCCATGTTGGGTAAATCTTTAATCCAATTTTCTGTCAATGGATGGGACTGTATTCCCTCCCCATTATTTTACTGGGACCAAACTATGGTGGCTCAGAGGTTAAAGTGTCTGCCTCCAATGAAGGAAACCCGGGTTTGATCCCTGGTTGGGAAGATCCCCTGGAGAAGGAAATGGCAACCCACTCCAGTATTGCCTGGAGAATCCCATGGATGGAGGAGCCTGGCAGGCTACAGTCCACAGGGTCACAAAGAGTTGGACACGACTGAGCGACTTCACTCACTCACTCAGGCAAACTATGGTGGAGGTAATGAAGATACTGGTGACCTTCACAAAGTCGCATGCACACACTGTTACCCTCAGTGCCCCCAGCCCTGCAGCAGGCCACTGCCAACTCAGCCTCTGCCGGAGACTCCTGGACACTCACGGGCAAGTCTGGGTCAGTCTTTTGTGGGGTCATTGCTCCTTTCTCCTGGTCCTGGTAAGCACAAGGTTCTGTTTGCTTTCCCAGTCCTGTGTAAGTTCTGGCGGCTCTATGATGGGGTTAATGGTGACCTCCTCCGAGAGGGCTTATGCCATACCCAGGTCTGCTGCACCGAGAGCCCCTGTCCCTGCGGCAGTCCACTGCTGATCCGCACCTCCTCAGGAGACACTCAGACACAGTTCTGTCTCAGTCACTGTGGGCCTCTGGGTCCTGGTGCACATTAGGTTTGTTTGAGCCCTCTAAGCATCTCTGGCCGGTATGGGGCTTGATTCTAAACATGATTTTGCCCCTCCTACCATCTTCCAGAGCTTCTCCTTTGTTCTTGGACGTGGGGTATCTCCTCACAGTCGCTCCCGCACCACGCAGCCGCTGTTCCCATGCTGCACAATTTAACAAAGAAATGAAAGTAAGAAAAGAAATCTATTTTTGGACACTACTTATTTTCACACCTATTTCATTTAATGTAACTCATAAAGGTTGTTAATGAATAAATTTTGCAGGAAGAAGAGATTGAGAAAGTTTAGCACTTTGTGTCAAATGCGTATTTGGGGAATATTTTAACATATGCACTTCACTTCAAAGAGAAAGAGGAGGAAGAGGAGGCAGAGAAGGAGAGGGAGGAAGAGGAAGAGATAGTAGAAGAAAAATCAATATTTCATGGGAAAGACACTTCATCTCATCATTGTACAATAATTAGATGTGATAAACTCCGTTCCCATAATATTACTCAAAAAGTAATGATCACAGAGTTTTTATTATCTTTCCATGTGATTCATAACTAAAAGGTAGTGGAGTTGAGATTTGAACTCAGTTATTTGTAAATCCAAAGCCAATGCTCTTCTGATTCTATCACTATTTCTGACAGCAAAAAGAAAGGCAGATTTTTAGAAAACTGTATTTGGGCTGATTCTTACAGTCATGGTAAATGAAGGAGAAGGTGTTCCTTCTTATTTACAAGTCTCCATGCTTCTGTTAGCTGGAGTTACATTGTTTGCATTTATTTATTAACGTTATACTAAAAATAAAGTTATGAGGAAATTATGATTAGTAAGCTATTATCCCGTACACAAATGATCACCATCATGGTAATTGTTTCCTCTCACACTGGATAAGCTGTCACAGAACCACTATAGAAACACAAAGAAGAAGAAAGATTGTTTTCCTTTGCTTTCTGCCTCCACAGAATGAAGACTTGCAGATTCACCACATGAGTCTAGAGAAATGCTCCCAGAAATAAGCCCCAGAAGTGATTTATGCAATAAAAAAAAATGGAGGGTGGTGCGGCATTAAGTACACTTTTCAATAAAGATGTATAAGGATGACTGCGTTTTCCTTTAATAATGTGCAGGGATTTTTAACAAGCATGCCTACCCTAACTTTTCATATTTGCTCTGTCTTTTTTCTTGAGCTTCCATGTTATCTCATGGATTCATGTCACCTCTAACAATAATAACTGTAGACTCTGATAAAGATTTCAATCAACTGATTATTGTGTAAGTGATGAATATAATAGCAGCAGATGAAAAGTCAACAGTTACAGAAGGCAAAATCAGCTCTGTGTACAAAAAAATAAAAGAGAGACACAGTGCCTCACCATAGTGTCAAGGGAGAGTCTATTGTCATAACATGATGTCTTACAAAGGGTTATTGTAAAAATTTGATTTGAAAGCAAAGTTAAGAAATGCTGCTTTTGTTTGCATTTTTGAAGGCTGTATTTTTAAGATTTCTGTCATGAAATTTTTGACACACAGCCTTTACCTGAATCTAAAATACAATGACTGTTGTATTCTTGCCATACCCTTTGCAGGAAGATTTCAGCTATTGAAGAGAACTGGTTGTTGGCTGGTTGGACGATAACAAATAGAGGCACAGATGCCCTTTGTTTGTGCCTCTCTGCTCTCATCCAGCATCCTCTTACCTACTCAGCCTGCTAGTTCTCAGGATAAATGATGGCCTTTCTCATTTAAGAAGGCTCTTTTGACTGGACTCAAGTAGAGAAATAATGGCAACTGTTACAAGTTCTAACTCTTCTAACACAGGTTATTACAATAGAAATCTGTTTGTTTCCAACCTCTCACTCCTTGTCAAGAAGCAGGGGCATCTCTGAGGGAATTTTTATAGAAGAGACATAATATGTTGTGTCCAGGTCCTAATCATTTTGCTTCTGAGGGACTGGGGTTGGGGGGACTGTGAACTCCAATCACAAAGAGAGTGATCCAAGGATGACTTAAACTGAAACTGACCTTGGAACATGTATTTGAGTGTGAGTTTGTACACTGACATGTGCGTGTCTGTGACACAGGCAGGGAGTACCCACAGCCTGGCTCCCAGCGCAGGGGAGATGATCAGAGTCATTCTCCGCAGTGGGGAAATGTTCGGCAACGGCTACAACCTTGGGTGATGAATAAGTTCAGTCCAGCAGCCTTTTAAAGAGTTTTCCATTCTCTTTGTTCATCAGGATCATGAAATTTCCCTGTATGCAAGTAGTAATACTAAATATAACAAAAGCAACAAACTGTGATTCAGACTCTGCAGATCTTTCAAAAATGCTCACATCAAATATACCCAGGGAATTCCTTGGTGGTCCAGTGGCTAAGAATCCACCTTCCAATGAGGGGGATGTGGGTTCAACCCCCGGTGGAGGAACTAAGATCCCGTGAATTGCAAAGTGAATAAGCCCGTGCCCTACAACTACCCAGCCAGCGTGTGGCAGTGAAAGATCCTACATGCCCAACTGAGACCCAGTGCAGCCAAATAAACAAATAAACAAGTATGAATAACTGCATCCAAATCATACACTTAGATATGTAAAGCGGATGAAACTGAGGGGTAAAAGGTTAAAAGGTTGCCAGTCTCACAGACCTGGTAGAATTCACATTAATAACTGCTTGATGTTATAGAAGAGCATCACCCATTCTCTACTCTTAAAAACAAATGTGTAGCCATGCTTCTTTTACATCCTACCTGCTTTGAGCTTCTCATCCCTGATCTCTTTTGTCCATGGTAGCTGATGGGAACCCAGAGCTTAAATGTGAGGTTGCTGCTGGTGAAAGGAATCTCAGACTCATTTGAAGAAGCAGATGACACTTCTTCACCTCCAGCTTCCATGAAGACGTTGACATTTATAAAAATTAGCTGTCAAAAACATAAAGAAGCATCACACTTCTGACTTGTACCAACAAGTAGGAAGATACAAATTATTGTTTGGAATTCTCTATTCAGGGGAATATGTAAGAGTTGGTATCTCACCTAAGTTAACAATGTATTAGCTGGAGAACTTCCAAGTTGGAGGGAAACTTTCAAATCCTCTCCAGCACTCTAATTTTAATTGAGGTTTTGTGAAGTGAAATTATATTCACAAGGTTATACAGCAAGTTAGAGATGGAAACAACTCTGGAATGCAAGTGTCCAGTTTCCTAAGCCTGCATCTTAAGTCCCATCTACATGACCAGCCTTGAAGAATTATATGAATAGAACCTAATACTTATTGAATGTTATATTTTAGAACTTGCTGTATATGAGACCTGATTGGGGTTGCTCAGAACCTGAGGTGACATTGTAGTTGGCTAAGGCGATGGCACCCCACTCCAGTACTCTTGCCTGGCAAATCCCATGGGTGGAGGAGCCTGGTGGGCTGCAGTCCATGGGGTTGCTAAGAGTCGGACACAACTGAGTGAATTCACTTTCACTTTTCACTTTCATGCATTGGAGAAGGAAATGGCCACCCACTCCAGTGTTCTTGCCTGGAGAATCCAGGGACGGGGAGCCTGGTGGGCTGCCGTCTCTGGGGTCGCACAGAGTCAGACACGACTGAAGCAACTTAGCAGCAGCAGCAAGAGCTCATAGCTCTAATTTTAAAATCACCCTTAGATCATATCATGTATGATTGGCATGACATTTACATCAAGTCAAATTCAGAAAGTTCAAGAATGAATTCATGTTCTGCCCGGGAGGTGCTAGTGGTAAAGAATCCACCTGCCAGTGCAGGAGATGCAGGAGACACCGGTTTGATCTCGAAGTCAACACGGAAATGAAGGAAACGATCCCTAAGTCCCTGGAGAAGGAAATGGCAACCTGCTTCAGTATTCTTGCCTGGAAAATCCATGGACAGAAGAGCCTGGTGGGCTACAGATTTGCAAAGGGTTGAACCTGACTGAGCACCAGCACCAACCAACCAACAGCCAATAACTCATCATATTTCATCTCTTTGTAGAATTTGTTCTGGGTGTTACTAAACACCAGGGGTCTAGTGAGAAGTTTATCACAACCTGGGGCCCACTAATCACAATTTGGTTGGTAGTGGTTTATTCTGGCTCATCTAAACTAGTGTGCAAAGTCAGAAGACTTGAACTATCACTTCAAACTCCATCATTTAAGTCTTATTCTAACTTACATTCACCAAGAGCTAGTTGCCTTAGCAATAAAGTAGAGTTAATCATAGCACTTGACATACAGACTTACCAGCATCAAGTGAGGTAAAGTGCTTGAAAGTTCTTTGAGTTGCAGAAATGATAAATGAGCATAGCCTGGTGGATCTTGCCTGAACTCGACTTACAGATGCCACAGAAGCAAGAAAGAGGTTGAAAGATGAAAAATCTCTCCCTTTCTCTCTCTCTTTCTCTCTCACACACACACTGATAGATCCTTGGAGAACAAAACATGTTTACTTTCAACTGAGAGTTTGGGGACAGAGTGGTAGCCTAGGACATTATAAATAGAGAGTAGGGGCTTCCCTGGCGGCTCAGTGATAAAGAATCTGCCTGTCAATGCAGGAATGCGGGTTCGGCCCTGATCTGGGAAGATCCCACGTGCATGGATCAGCTAAGCCCGTGTGCCACAACTGCTGAGCCTGTGCTCCGCAACAGCGTCCCTTGTTGTAGAGCACAACAGCTCGAAGCACCACAACTAGCGAGGAGCCCATGCAGCAGTGAAGGCCCAGCACAGCCGAGAATAAATGAACAGAGGTTATTTGTATAGAAGAGGACTGGCTAAAGAATAGATTTCTAGATAATGTCACTAAGGGAATGGGTATCTGTGATATCCTATAAGATTGAATGTTACGTGTCTGTCAGAAGTAACAAGCTAAATCTACACAGCACTACATGGATCGATTTTAAAACATGTTATTGAGTGAAAAATACACATCTGTAGGAAATGTGCACACACAAAAGTCTTGATTGCTTTACAATTTGCAAGAACCATCTTTTCCCCTTTTACACACTTTTGCCTGGCAAAAAATGAAAACTTCCACCCTCTTAGACATGTTTTGAAGAAGCCTTTTGCCCTTGGGCTTCCCTGGTGGCTCAGATGGTAAAGCATCTGCCTGCAATGTGGGAGACACGTGTTCACCCCCTAGGTCGGGAAGATTCCCTGGAGAAGGAAATGGCAACCCAGTCCAGTACTCTTGCCTGGAAAATCCCAGGGACAGAGGAGCCTGGTAGGCTACAGTCCGTGGGGTTGCAAAGAGTCAGACACGACTGAGCAACTTCACATTCACTCTCTGTAGGAAAGTACTATTTGTGTAAATTTGCAATGTGCACATACATAAAACAAAACAAAACACTGTACATTTTTCCTGCCATACACATATATTAGCAATGAACTGAGTTTCTATAGTAATAAGAGGAACACTTATGTGGGATGAGTTTTTTAAAAAAGAAAATAATAAAACAGAACATGAGAGGAACTTTAACTAGCAGAAACTAACACAACATTGTAATGCAATCATACTCCAATAATAAATTTTTTTTAATTAAAGAATTTCAAGGTGGAAAAATTTGAAATATATAATTATAAGACTTTCTGGTTTTAAAAAAATAGTCGTCTCCCTTTCTTACTCTCAAATCACTTTTGAACCTTTTGGGGAGCCAGCCCTAACTTTCCAGAGAAAGCCTTCTTACGTAAGTAATAAATGTCTTTATATCCTCTTGTGCATGTGTGGAATCATCAGTCTTGAACTCTAGACCAAATGTAAGTAGTGGAATTGATCCTGCTGCTACTCAGGAAGCCACAAATTTAAAAGGAAGACAAAAGACACACTGGCACTAACTTCATTCATCTGATCCTTTTAATGATGATGCTGGACCAAGGAGCCAACACGTGGTAAAAGAAAATTGCTAAAAAGAGATATGCATTGATTACCTTTATCTTTTAACTGAAATTACCATTAAGGCTGAAGTCTAAAGAGAAATATTTTTATAATTTTTATCTCTATTTCATTTTGAATAAAATAAAAATAGCACTTAAGCAAAATAAGTCTTTTATAAGCCACAGGGAATATATTTCTATGGTAACATGATCCCCAACAGAAATAGCAACAGAGATCTTGACACACTCTCAGGATTCGTTTTCTCTTGATATGATACAGTGGCATATAGATAGGTCCTGCAAAGACTTTAAACAGAATTCTTAAGCTACAATGGAAGGCAACTGTCATAATGAGGTTATATAAAGCGGTACCCTCAAAGTCATTGTGCCAAACAATCAGAAGTTCCTTTTTGGACTGTGCAATTCACATGTTACAAAGGGATACAAAGCATAGCTGCTTTTTCAGGGCATATCCGCAGAATAGTAATCCTGTCAGGTACACCTTACTTTTCAGTTATTCTCAACTATTTATGTCTCCTGGCAGCCAAAAACCAAACCATGTATCCACAAATAAATATCTTGGATCTTTTTAGACAAAATACTAAAAAGGTTTCTTTAAAACTCAACTTACATTTATTGACAAGCAAATATGTAAATTATTGTATATCTTTCCGATGCATTACTGAACAGTATTTCTATGTGTATATTGTGGTGGCTTGGAGAAGGCAATGCACCCCACTCCAGTACTCTTGCCTGGAAACTCCCATGGACGGAGGAGCCTGCTGGGCTGCAGTCCATGGGGTCGCTAAGGGTCGGGCACGACTGAGCGACTTTCACTTTCACTTTTCACTCTCATGCATTGGAGAAGGAAATGGCAACCCACTCCAGTGTTCTTGCCTGGAGAATCCCAGGGTCGGAGGAGCCTGATAGGCTGCCGTCTATGGGGTCGCACAGAGTCGGACACGACTGAAGTGACTTAGCAACTTAGCAATTGTGGTGGCTGTTCAGTCGCTAAGTTGCGTCAGCCTCTTTGCAACCCCATGGACTGTAGCCCATCAGAATCCTCTGTCCATGGGGATTTCCCACACAAGAATACTGGAAAGTGTTAGCGGCTTAGTCATATCTGACTCTTTGTGACTCCATGGCTCCTGTGTCCATGGGATTTCCCAGGCAAGAATACTGGAGTCAGTTGCCTTTTCCTTCTCCAGGGGATATTCCCGACTCAGAGACTGAATCTACATCTCCTGCATTGACAGGCAGATTCTTTACCACTGAGCCACCAGGGAAGCTCTCTTAAATGTGTATATATATATATATATATATTTTCTTCTTTTTAATGTGGACACTTTGCATTTTGAAAACGTGTCAGTTGAGCATCTCATGGTCATCATGCCAGGATCATACAACCCTAATAGTGAACTTATTCATCTAGTACTTTGTCTTTTGTGCATTTGATCTGTACTTTCTCCTCCATACCTGGGCTCTTCCTGTATGTCCCCTGAGTTGATTATCTGAGTAGGCTGAGTAGGTGCTTCTATATATTTTCCTCCTTTGAGAAGTGTCTTATTCCTCTGACTCTAAATCCTCCTCACCTGCTGTACAATATAAAAATCATACCAGTACACACAATCCTACTTCAAACAAAAATAACTCTGGGCATTTCCATTGATATTTTTGTTGCTACAGCAGAATAGTTCCTTGAGCTCAATCACCATGCCTGTCAAGGCTGGAAAAAAACAAAACAAAAAAAAAAATTGTCTCTTACTGTCTCTTGAAGGTCTCACTAGACATAAAACTGAATTGGCATTTTTGAGTATTATTCACTTCCATCAACCTCGAAAAGGCACAGAATTTACTCTATTTGGACATTTACTTTAAAACTCCCTCTTACTTTAAAAATAGCTCCTAAAACATCTCTGAGGGGGAAAGGACAGATATTATTAGCTGATTAGTCAGCTAAGGACACTGAGGCACAGATGCTAAGCAATTTTCCAATGATCTCGTTGCTGAAGATGAGATAACAAAGGGTTCCACCCTGGCCATCTGACTCCCAAGTAGCAGCCTTTTTAAAGTATATATACAGCAGTGTCTCTCTCTTTGTTTCATCTTTAAGTTTTTAATTTCTTTACTCTTTTTACTTTCATTAATATTTAAATCTCCTTTTAAATTTTAACAGTAATGTATAAGTTTCCATGAAAGAAGAAAGATCCAATGCAAAAGTTATGGAAAGGAATAAAAGACAAAAAATAAAAAATCTTTACTAAGGGGTCAACATGGTGCCAGTCATAAGTTTCTTTACAGTTTTCCTTAATTTTTCTTACCAGGATCTGAAATCAGCAGAAATAAACTCATTTTTACCTTTAAAAGATGATCGATCAAAGTTTTACTCCTGTTTCTCAGAGCTGTATCTTAACAGATGAATTAGTTTAAAAAAAAAAAAAGACTTTCATATATGTAAAGTTTCAGGCTGTATCAGACAGTGGATGACTTTAGCAGGATGAAGAATTTGGAAGAGAAGGAAAGAGTGTCTCTGCTCATCTCTGAGAACATATCCAGCAAGAGTTTTCCTAGTCTGCCTTTCAGATTCTCTTCTCTGCCTTAAATTTGATGGTTTGGATCACTTCCAGTCCACAGTCAAACCCCAGACATGATCCATCTCACCTTCCCCCATTTTAACTGTGTGTGTGGTGATATAACATTAGCTGAATCAAAAGCAATCCTAAAAATTATCTAACTGCTTTATTTTGAACTCATCTAAAAAAAATTGAGTTCTAATATTTCACCTCTTCAAGTGATTTGTATATGCTAAGTTAATTAGAAGCTGAAAGTATTTCTTTGATTAACTTAAAAGGAACAACAACAAAATCCAACTAGCACACTTTGTGTCAGAACATCTGAACCAGTGGCTGCCAATCCTGGCTGTTTATTATTATTTCTTGGGGAAGTATTTATTCATTTATTTATTTTCTAGGGTGGTGGTCTGGCTATCTGCACTTTTTAAAAGCTTTTCAGGTCATTCTAATGTACAGTTAGGATCAACAAGCACTAATCTAGACATTTCATATAACAGTACTTTAGAGCTCAAGTTAGCTGGGGAATGGTCACAATATTTTTTCCCTGCTGCTGCTACTGCTGCTAAGTCGCTTCAGTCGTGTCCGACTCTGTGCGACCCCATAGACCGCAGCCCACCAGGCTCCGCCATCCCTGGGATTCTCCAGGCAAGAACACTGGAGTGGGGTGCTAGTTCCTTCTCCAATGCATGAAAGTGAAAAGTGAAAGTGAATTCACTCAGTCGTGTCCAACTCTCAACAACCCCATGGACTGCAGCCCACCAGGCTCCTCCATCCATGGGATTTTCCAGGCAAGAGTCCTGGAGTGGAGTGCTATTGAAAACCCTCACATTTTTAAAGGGTCAGCACTGAATATATAAAAGTCAGTTTTTAGGACTTTAGTTATTATAGCCAAAACAGTTTCATCTGCTACTTCCTGGGTTTGTTATTTTGTCAATAAAATCTCAAAGGAATTAGTCAAGGCTGAACAAACTCTAAAGGAAATTTATCTCCTTTACAGTTGCAAAAAGTGGTTGCAACCACTAGGGGTCAGACAGTTAAATCTGCAATATGATACACAAACACTAAAGTTACCCAGTTTAAAATTCCATATCCTGATTTCAAAAATACTTTCTAAATTTTCTTCCATCATTAAAACTCATGTCCTTTCAAAAGTTCAAAGCCATTTCCTTCCTGGGTGGATAGGTGTTTTACACACTATTTAGTCCAAGCTTCAAAATTCTAAAGGAACTGTAATCCAGGAGTATGGAAAGTTAAAGCACAATCGGCATGATGATTTTCTGATGATTTTCAAAAAATAAAATAGGAAATGAAGATATTAGGTATATAGTTCTTCCACATACATTATCTGATTTCATCACTGTTTAGAGGACTCTGTAGGCATTTCTAGGTCTACCAGAAGTCCCAGGGCCTAATGCTATTCTCCCATTGTCACAAGTATTTTTATCCTCTTGTCATTGAGGGGTGTTGTCTATGAGCCCTCTTCTGACGTTTGGACTGACTTGTGACACTTTCAGTCATTATTACTGTGACTGAACATCGTCACATGTGCTCAGAGTCAGCTTATTAAAAAACATGCATGTTAGTTGGATCATGGAGCTATCATGTACAAAGTCTAACTACTCTGAGGCCACCACAAACTGGAGAGGCCATGGGGAGATGGCCTCTGACAGTGCCAGCTGAGCTCAGCCTTCCAGCCCACCTTGCCAATGTGCTTGACCTCCAAGTGAAGACACCATCTTGGCAATAGAGCCTCCTTCAGTACAAGGTGTTTCGGGTGGCGGCTGGCAGCCACTGACCAGCCATTCTGGCCTCCCCAGCTGAAGATGCCAACAGCACAGCAGGATGGATCTTCACTGTGCACTGGGAGAATTCCCAGACTCAGAGAAATCCACTGCTATTTTATGCCTCTAAGCTCAGAACGGTGTGTTAGGCAGAGCTAGATAACTGGAACTCCCAGAGAAATTAACTGAGCTCCTCCCTTCAATTGGGGTTTTGCCAAAGCAGAAATGTCCAAAATGTGGGTCAATTTGGGCAAATGATTTGTTCTTTCATTATACCCATTAACCTTTGGGTATAAACCTTGTAAGATTAAGGGGAGAAAAGGTGTAAAAAAAAAAGCTGGCGAAAAAGTCACTGCTACATGATAAAAACATGTGCTAATAGGTGTTTAAATACAACTGAAAACATAATCTGTCTTAAATTGAAATTCCCCTAATACTGTATGGATGTGAGAGTTGGACTATAAAAAAGCTGAGTGCCAAAGAATTGGTGCTTTTGAACTATGGTGTTGGAGAAGACTCTTGACCCTTTTACTGCAAGGAGATCCAACCAGTCCATCCTAAAGGAAATTAGTCCTGAATATTCACTGGAAGGACTGATGTTGAAGGTGAAACTCCAATCCTTTGGGACTTCTGATGCAAAGAACTGACTCATCTGAAAAGACCCTGATGCTGGGAAAGACTGAAGGCAGGAGGAGAAGGGGATGACAGAGGGTGAGATGGTTGGATGGCATCACCAACTCAATGGACATGAGTTTGAGTAAACTCCAGGAGTTGGTGATGGACAGGGAGGTTTGGCATGCTGCAGTCCATGGGGTCCCAAGGAGTTGGACACGACTGAGCGACAGAACTGAACTGACTGACGTACTCTCAGACTGAAGAAACATTAATTTACAGCCTCTATTTTCTTTTACTGCTTGGCTATTAAAGTTTCTTACTGTACCAGCACTATCAACTCCCCCACCCAAAGTAAGGTTTCTCCCCCACATTTTACTTTGTGTGTGAATTCCAAATACTGCTGATGCATATCAATATATTCATTATAATAAATAGCTACCATTGTTATTTTTAAGATCCCTTGGAGAAGGAATGGCAGACCACTCCTGTATTCTTGACTGGAGAATCCCATGGACAGAGGAGCCTGGCGGGCTACAGTCTGTGGGACCACAAAGAATAGGACACAACTGAGCAACTGAGCGTGCGCACGCACGCACACACACGCACGCGCACGTGCACACACGCACACACACGCATATTTAAGACTTTGCCTGAAAAAGTCCATGGACTAGGAGCCTGGCGGGCTATAGTCCATGGGTTCTGGACACTACTGAGCACTCACACTTACTTAAACTGAAAATGACTTGCTACAGGTAAAAAATGTGTAATTATGAGTGTGTCTATGAAAATGAAAAGCAGATTTAATAAAAAATTCTTTTCTCATTTAAGGTAAAAGCTTCCATCAACTACTATAAGCCTTATTTTTTTTTAATTGAAGAAGAACCATAGAATTAGTCTCTATATCCACTTGAATGACTTTTTTCTCCAGAACTCTTTCTAATAAGGTCATTTTTTGCTGTTCATTATATCCTGGAAGATTATTATGTCCAAACCCTTGTGTAAGTTGTACATGTAGCTATAATCTTAGGTCCTAAGACTTGTCTAATTCCATTTTTTCCACAAGTATCACTGGAAACAAGAATAAAAAAGGCATTTGTTTAAACAAGGAGAATAGGAGGTCTTTTCCATTTCTGTTCCCCCACAATGCCAACACAGTACCTCAAGATTCGTTTGCACATAAGAAAATTGTAGCAAGTAAAAACCTTCTGCAATGCATGCATTTAGAGAAGTGACATTTTTGAGGAAACTTGAACAAGGAAATCGGGAAATCTCATGATATAGGGGGAGAGAAAGAAGAATCTCCAATAGTAAAAATGCTCAATCTCTGCAGCTGGAAAGTTATCATATAAGATCGATATCTGGAGAAGTGGAGAAAATCAGTTTATTTTAAAGCAGCCTCAATCTTTGAGGCTAGCAGACAGATTATAGTTGAAAAATGAGAAGCAGAGACTTCCTTCATGGTCCAATGGTTAAGAATTCTGCTTGCAACGCAGGGGGCTCAGGTCCAGTCCCTGTTGCATAAGTAAGATTCCATATGCCTCAGAGCAACTGAGCCCACGCCCCACGAATGGCAAGTCCATGTGCCACAACTGGAGACTCCAAGCGCCGCAATGGAAGATCCTGCATGACCCAACGAAGACCCCACTTGCCGCAACTAAGACGTGACACAGCCAAACAAATAAATAAATACTTTTAAAAAGACAGAAAGAGAGAAAGGGATGTGAGAAGTAACTCAATTTGGTTGTTTTCCTAGAAGAAGTACAAGAAACTTCTCAGGTATGGAGAGAGGGAGAGAATATAGGCAATGTATTACAAACACTGGACACAGAAGTTGAGGATTTGAGGACAATGTCAACATGGACAAATAAATGGAGGAGATATCAGCAGACAGAGGCTAAATATGAGGCCTGAGAATATTTCTGTTTCAGAGGGACAAAAGGAGGTGATAAACAGATTATCGTGAATGATGGTGTTAGCGTAATTCAGACCGTTCTTTTAGGAGAACACATATGCCAGACGGGACATTGAAATTCTAGCACTTTAAGTGATGGATGTCTACAGAGTTCTTTCAACAGCAGCAGTTATCCATCCCTTCATCTTACAATCTGGTCTGAAAGGATATTAGAAGTTATCTGTAAGTGGGAGACAGATGATGACTGGAGTCTTAACTACGTCTGAAATGAGGACTTAGTTCAAATCTCAGTGAGAGAAAAGATCAAAGGCACCTGTCAACAGCATCAAGCAGGCAAGAAATATGAGGAGGAACCTATAGTTGAACATAAACTACAGAATTGATCATTTCCAATCAGTCACTTGACATAGAAAAGTCCATCACAATTTCTTATCCTGTCACTAGTCTATGTCAGTGTAACACAACAACAAAAACTCAGATTAAAAAAACAATGAAGTGATTCATTCTTCAGACATATACATACAAACACAAGACCAGATTTTTCACTTTTTATCTGGATTTGACGTCATTTATTGCAGTCAATCTAAATAAGCTTGAAAATATTTTATGTAAGAGATCATTGCTAATCTTTAGTTGCCTGGCATTCTGAAATGCACATAAAATGTTTAAGATTTTTTATGTCAAGTTCATATTCATTATTATTTTAATCAAAATGTATCTGTGCTTCTGGAAACATATACTACCCTTTCTCCACTAGATGTCTCCAGAGAAATACAAGTAAATACTGGTAATAAGAAGTGCTGCTAATACACTCCCATTTAAAAATTTTCCAAAAGTTTGGAGCTTAAATAAGGACAAATAGTGAAACACTGGTTACTTTGTATAGGAGTGAAATCTGTCACTGACAGATTTTTAAGAAAATGAAGGTCTAAGTGCATTTTTTTTAAAAAAAAAAAAAGCACACTGTCCGCATTTACCACAGAAAGCCAACTGATTTCTAAATGATTAACATTAAAAGAGATATTATTTAATGCTTTCTTTGGGATCCAATTAAGTCATATCTTTCTTAGAATATGATTTCATTATCTTAAATATGTTTGGCCAGAGCATGCCTGAAGATCTACGGGCAAAGATCTATAGAGGAAGAAATCCACTGGAAGAAATCCACTGGGTGGATGGCTGGGGAGGGGACCCTTCTTATAGGCTTTCCAAGGTGTTGGCCACAATATCTGAACCTGTAATACTGCCCTTCTGACCTCTTTTAAGTTGGCCATTAATGTTCAATTTTATTTTGGTTATGTGAGTGTTTTAATGAGGAAAAAAATTGCAGAATTTAATTTGGGGCTTAATTTGAATTCCTTCTACTGAGTTCAGCATAATCTAATCACTTTAAGAATACGTTTTCTCTCATTTGAGGGAAGTAACATCTCCGGGATCTTTGCCAGAACTTCAGTTTACAAGGCTGCAAACCCAGGTATCAAGGAAAGCTGTACCCGTCACTGGTGAAGGTGCTTGGACACTGAGAATTAGGTCCCCAAGAAATTCCTTTTAAGCTAAGGTGCTTCAAAGCCTTAAGGTGTTTTACAAGTAAGTTCTATTACTGGTATTTTACAAATGAGCCAATAGGAAAGAAAAGTAATATTCAAGAAGCATCAAGATTCCACACACACACACACACACACAAAACAAGACGAGATTTAAAATTATTGGATAATTTGATTCAATTATTGGATCACTCCAGATCATGCAAAATACCAAGGACATTCTGTTTTTTAAAAACCTGCTCTTGGCTTGAGTATCTAGGTTTGTTGAATCCACAGGCTATGTCCAGTCCTAGAGCATGCAGAATAAGTTTAATATTGGTTTCATGCTGGTGATAGGGCTTCCCTAGTGTCCCAGACAGTAAAGAATCAACCTGCAGTGAGAGACCCGGGTTCCATCCCTGGGTTGGGAAAATTCCCTGGAGAAGGGAATAGCAATCTACTCCAGTACTCTCGCCAGGAAAATTCCATAGACAGAGATGTCTGCGGGCCACAGTCCATGGGGTCGCCAAGAGTAGAACACGACTGAGTGACTAACAGTTTTCACATGCTGGTGATAATAAGCACAATACTTTAATCACATCACAGTCTCCAGAGGTTACAAGGCCTCTACAATGACCCACCTGATAATTTGCAAACTGCCAGTAAATTAGCATCCTGATAGAAACAAACATCTCTTTCAGACACATTATTTTTCTTTGGTTGTAAATCATTGCTTTTTCAGTAATGACTTACATTTCCAGGTCAAACTCTGCAACCCTGAAAGTCAGACAATTGCCAAGGTTTCAATCTTCCTCCAGACTGCTAATAAAATTATGTAGCCAACACAGGGGCAGGATCTTTTCATGAAACAGAAGAATAAGGGTCCTGTGTGGAGAGAAAGCAAGAGATTAACCCTTAGTGACTTCTCTGAAAGGAGAGAATTGTGTTGCTCTCAAGATTTTAAAATCTTTTCCCTACAACTTGGACAGTGTTTTCTTCCCATTCTCTGAAACTATTTCCTTCCTTCCCCCTACACCAAGTTGTTGATGGACCATAGTTCCATTATTAGCTTCCTTAAAGCCAGGATGCTGGCTAAAGTAGTTGCTTGGACTTCCTCCCACTATATAATGTCTTATAATACCACACTTCTGGGATAAGCTCAGCATTTTAAATTGCAGTGCTTTTTTTTTTTTACCCTACATGTTCCTTCTCTTGGAATGTTCTCCAACCTCTAAATTTACATGTAATTTAGATGTACAATCTGGTCCTCATTTTCAAGATCCTCTTTGATGGCATTACTCATCCTGAATGTAAATATTTGTTGAGGGCTAGCATGTGTTGACGTCCATGGGACTTTTACAAGTTCCAAATATAATGCTCAGGATGGCTACATTTAAGACTCAATTATTCAAAACTCTGAAAAGAAAGATTTAAGAACCCTCTTTTTAAAATGTGAACAAATATCATTCTTCTTACAAAAAGTAAATCTCTAACTCCTTTCAGAAGAGAACAGTTGCCTTTTGAATACTAATGCTTTTCCATTTTCCCTTTTTTCATGCAATTATTTGTCCATTTGTGCTGAAGGAATCAGGATGAATGGAATCCATTGATTCCCACAGATAAAATTGTGGTCACAGGAACAAATACTTCAAAATTGTTCTTGAAAATAATCAATATATTTTCCATTTATAGGCACTGTTAAGAAAGTAGGTAACAACAGAATATTATTAATTTTGCTTTCATGTCTATCTTCATAAGTCTATGTGTTATCATTCTGAACCAGATTTAAAGAGCTCTTTTACTCTTGATACGTATTAACTAAGTTTATATCTTCCACTGAACACCTCAGTCCTTCTTCTCCAGTCCAACCCCACTGGATATGAGTAGATTTTAGCTTCATCACAAAAGTGCTTATTAACAGTTACAGCTGTCTGAAACGAAAAGGGTTGCATTAATCTCAGAGACCATCTCAGTAAAGAGTGATGACTATTAATATTTACAGTGATGATGTTGGAGAGGTTTCTGTATTTTGAGTTTGATCTGTTTCTCTATAATTCCAAAATTCCACCATTTATCTTAAGATAGTCAATCTACATTATAATGCCTCACTGGTCTAGAATTGAAGACTTTTATATAACTATGTTATTAATAATCTAATAGCTAATATATTGATATTAGAACTTGTTTTCATAAAAGCTTTTCCATCCTATACTGATCACCTACTATTTAAACCTACTGTATAAAGCAAACCAGTGACATGAAAATTAAAATAATTCCATTCAGAGGAACATAAGTGATAGATTAATTCTCCTTCCCATGAGGGACCAGGGAAAGCATATAATTTACTTCTTACCATCTTCTCTCCAGTTCTCCTTATGAATTGCTCTTGCATTTTCTATACCTTAATATCAAGGTTTTCAAATTGAAAAGAAGCCTCTAAACATATTTTAGAATTTATTATTTTATTGTATGCTTTCTTAATAAACTAGCAGCACATTGCAGAATTATTTCAGTGCCCCAAGACAAAATTCTATAGCAAGCTTAATAAACTCTCCTGGTCCTTGGAATCCTCTCTGGCCCATTCCAGTCCCCCTTAAAAGTCCATCCAATTGGGCAACACAGATTCAGTTTCAGATTTCTCTACATTGCCAGTGGGGAATCAACTCTGATGGACCATTATAGCGGGAATACTTTGCAACAAGAATGTGTTTGAATTACACTTTTACTTTAGGATAATGTGTGATTTGTTTATCCAGGGAGACTGCAGTTATTGCAGGTAATTGTTGACTTCTGATGTTCAGATTTCTTTCATCCAAAGCGTTCTGAACATTTGCCGTATCATATATGCGGTGGTGAGAGTGGATATTCTCTTGGCTAAGAAATGCACTGCGTAACATTGAGACTTTTAGTTACTCTTTGTAAAAGAGAAGAAGCAGAATTCCGGCAATGCCCTTGTTTCTTAACACATACTGCATTATTCTCTCTCAGTTAGATTGGTAATAGTGGTTTCCAAAAGGGCATGCTTCTTCCCTGTGGTTACCAATAGATGTGATCTCCAGAGATGGTCAACATCATGCCCTGGATGTAAGGAAAAAACAACAAAGCACACATGGTTTTCCTTTGCTGCTTCATTTCAAAAGTTAGGGCAACTTGCCAGGACTGGATGTGTGTTAACTCCATCTATGCCTTGACATCTGAAAGAAGTGAAATGGGAGGTATCCCCCCCAGTTTAGTGAAAATACGATCCCTCCTACATGTTTCACCGTCAAGTTAAAATTCTAATCTCATACTGTGAAAGTTTGTATCTAGACAACATTTGTTTTTAATCAGCAGTCGTTACTGCGTTGTGATTATCAGACTTACATCTATCTTTGCTTACTGGTGAAAAATAATAACCTTTCAGTTCGGCTGTGAACTGAATATGACAAGATGTGATAAGAGCCAATCATGTTTTCATAGAGCACGGGGACGGGGACTCTAAAAGGTATGGATTACAGAATGATCCTTAACGTCTAAATGAAATCATTTCCCATAAAAACCCTCTAAATTACAAACGAAAAAGATGGAAAATGAACCTGAAACGAGTCAGGAAGTAAAATAAAGAGAAAGATAAATCATACGAAAATAAATATCTTTTGGGGAGTGAGAAGAAAAAAGAGGCTCAGTGTGCTCAGTTAACACAACTGACAAAAGCGGATTTTAGCTGGCAACTTGGAGTTGCTGATGCCTTTTGGAGAGAGTTCAGATTCCCAGGTTGATACAGAGCTCCCTCCCAGAACTCTGACATGTATATAAGCTCTGAGTCTCCAAAGCCCACTGCCAGTTCTCTTCGTGAACTAACTGCAACGGAGAGACTAAAGATGATTCCTTTCTTACCAGTATTTTCTCTGTTCCTGCTGCTGGTTGTTAACTCTGCAAAAGCCAATGGTCACTATGACAAGATCTTGGCTCACAGCCGTATCAGGGGCCGGGATCAGGGGTAAGTCAGTAGTTTGATTTTATAAACCTTTCCCTACCTCCACCCCCTTAGCTTGTTGTATGTATATTTCTACATAAAGTTTCTTATTTATACCTCAAGGTTTTATTCCTAATTATTTGTAACAAGAAAAAGGAACAAATGAGTAATTTGTGGTTTATGTACATGTCTTAACTTTAAAAATTACTGTCCAAATAATTTGTGTATAATTGCTTTTTATGAAACATTGCAAGATTTTAGTCTAATTAACAACATTTAACAGGGCATTTCTTTATGATTCAGTTTATTTGTGTTTTATTTCCTTCTAAATTTCCAGAATGAGGTTTTCAAAATTAAAGAATCTGTAGCTAGAGGCTCTCATTACATAAATAACTTTGAACTATCTCATATTATGTTAGGGAAAATTTCATTTATGTATGAAAATGACACAATAGATAATGTAACAAGTTTTCTGAAGTTTTTTTGAAGCATTTAAGAATGCTTTTAAATTTTGCATTCTGTAAAATTTGCAATAACTTGATTTCATAGAAAAAACTACAACTGAGTTTCTTAAAGTTATCAGACAATTTAGTAACTTAACCAAGCATTTAGTATTAATTTTTGAAATGGATCTTGCACTGCTGCCTATGTCTCAGAGGAATTTTTCATCATGCTTCCAAATTCCCTTGCCTTACTGAGCAAATAAGACTCGCATCTCTTTAAGGGAGAAAAGCACTTAAAATTCTGGCAGAGAATATTTTAATCTAATTACTTCCAGGCAAAGAAATAAATTTTCCTTTGGGCAGCCATATTATTTAAGTTAATCTTAGCATTCATTTACTTTCTGCTTACCTAGAAAATTACAGAGTACAGCATCTTGGGACTTAGTAAAACTTGTCTATATTGCTGTCTGATCTGTCATCTTTCCAGGGCCCTGAAGCCACTCCCATGCCCTACGTGAGTACATGTTTGGTTTAAAAGGGTCAGGGCATTACCTACTATTAAAAGTAATAAGAAACATATTGTTAAAATCTATTAGATTAACTTCTGAAGCACTGGCATTGTATTCCCAGAAGTGTACAATTTCCTCTCTCTCTCACAGTTTTTCTAATGACTCAGTAGGTTGGATCAAGAATGAGATCTGCCCATGACTAGAGTCACATCTTTGAAAATCTAAGCCACATATTAACTTTTTCTTTTTCTTTCTTTGTTTTTAACCACCTGACCGACAGATATGAAAAACTGTTTGTTAATGTTATGACATTAATACTCTTTCCTTACTTCTGTCTTCCAGTCCAAATGTCTGTGCCCTTCAACAGATTTTGGGCACCAAAAAGAAATACTTCAGTACCTGCAGGAACTGGTATCAAGGTGCCATCTGTGGAAAAAAAGCGTAAGTCTCATCTTTTCTTTAATGTGCCAGTTCCAAAGACAACACTGCAATGCCCATGGCTTGCTTTGGACAAAAACACACATTGTTCTTTTGAAAACACTCTCCAAAATTGGTAGCTTAAAAAAAAATGGGTCACTGTGAATAAAGAAATTTCTCCTGCATTTCTCCCTATACTCATAAAACTAACTTTTCCCCTGACTCTATGGCACTGGCCATGTGACCTGTGATAGAATCACTGTAATAGTTTGGCTATGTCATTTCTACTCTGGTTAGGCCTCTTCTATCTTGGGGCTTCCTGGTGGCTCAGTTGGTAAAGAATTTGCTTGTGATACAGGAGACCTAGATTCAATCCCTGGGTCATGAAGATCCCCTGGAAAAGGAAATGGCCACGGGCCATGTGACTTGGTATAGAATCACGGAGAGTTTGAATGGAATCACTGAGAGTTTGACTATGGCATTTCTCCTCCTGGTTTGGCTTTTTTTTTTTATCTTGGGGAAGTCAATTAACCTCATTATCTCAGTTTCCTCATGTTATTAAAAAGTGGGCCAGAGGAACAGATTGATCTGAAAAATCAGAATTTTAAGGTAAGATTGTTTGCCTCCAGTCATTTAGAAATTATCTAAAATACTTCATTTTACCCCAGAGTTTTCATCAAAGATTAAAGTTGGAAAAGATTCATTTCATCTTTTCATTTAATCCAGTCACTCCATCCCAAACTGTCAGATTCTCAGAGTCTCCAAAGGTGATAATGGAAGCCCACCACTATATCTACTATTTCAATAACCAAAAAAGATGATTACTCCCCAATTTAGTTATCTGTTTCACTGAATAACTTAAAATTGGAAAACATTTTTTATTGCTTGATAGCTTATTGGTTTAATCAATTAAACATACATATTGGCAAGTTCTTCATTTTAAGATGGAGCAGCTGAGTTCTAGATAGAACAAGTTAACAGATCAAAAAGGTCAGAGATGTCATCCTCGGTCAAGAAAACAGTGGAAATGGCTCCTGCCTGCCTCCTATTAATTTGGACTCCACCTTCAGTGAAGGATACCCTGAGAACCACAATATGGGAGACACATCATTGTTAAACTTCAAATACCCTAAATAGGTGAAAGCATTAGGGTATTGTTAAAAATATATTCCTAACTTAATAATATTGGTTACAAATACTAAATCACATCACCTTTTGGAGTCTTCATTGCTTTACCTATGAAATGTGAATTTAATTCACTTTCTGAAGGTAAAGAAAGTGAAAGAAAGTGAAGTCACTCAGTCGTGTCCACTCTTTGCGACCCCATGGACTGTAGCCTACCAGGGTCCTCCATCCATGGGATTTTCCAGGCAAGAATACTGGAGTGGGTTGCCATTTCCTTCTCCAGGAGATCTTCTCGACCCAGGGACTGAACCCTGGTCTCCCGCATTGTAGGCAGACGCTTTACCGTCTGAGCCACCAGGGAAGCTCTGAGGGTAAAATGAATGAACAAACGTGAAATTACTAAATAACTCTAATTCATAATATTAGTCATCCTTAAGTTTAAATTATTTTAAGCAAATTGGATATACACTGGTGGGAAAAGGAGGTATGAACAGATACTATTTAAAATGCATAGGGTTATCTTTATTTCTACCAAGGATCATGTATTCAAAACATACAGCCGTAGCTGGACTCTCAATAGTAACCAAGTTTAGTACCCCACAGGACACCGCTGCCTGTTCCCACACGTTGGCTTAATATAACCGTAACTAATGTTACTTCTTGACCAGGACATTATTCCTATTAGTTTGCAGACATCTGCTAGACTTATTAGTCACTGACACAATTACAATGTAAGTCAGTGGTTACAAGGATCCTGGCCACGATTTAGGTCAGGCCCCACCTGGGAATGCCAAAGCTCTGGATTCTTCTCCCTTTGTTCTTTATATTCTTGATTACCATGAGGCTTATTTGAAATGCACACTAACTGCATAAGAAAGGACCTAATTTCTGAAACATTTAAGGGAAATCTTTATTACACCCTTCCTGGAAGTTAAGGAAATCTGGTATAATCTTACTTTAATCCTCTAAATATATTAGAGATGCCAAGTCTTGTACAAGGCATATGCCAAGAATCCTTCTTGCTTTCCGTTTAAAAAAAAAATTCCTGCTTTGAAGTCTGGCTTTTTACCAGAAATATAACGTCTTCTTTGATTAATTACATTAGCTTATTTCTGTTAACTTCATTTTCACGAACACATTGACATCTGTGCTCTGGAATAAATGTAAATGCTTGTAGCTAGTTTTAAATAACCAAAGATATCAATAATTTGACAGGAAGAATGCCTGATTTGCCATCTGCTTACAGCTGCTAAAAATTCCAAAGTCATCTTTAGGAACTTACGTATCAGTTGACAGAAATGTATTAAATGATTTGCTCAAGGTCACACATCTACTAGGTAGTGGAACTGGGAACCAAACTTCATTCTTCTGGCTCCATGATCCTGGAACTTTTCCACCATGCCATGAGTCTAGTGAGAAATGAAACTCATATAACTACCTTAATGTCATAAAAGGTCAAAGATATGGTTTTTCCAGTAATCATGTGTGGATGTGGGAGTTGGACCATCCAGAAGGCTGAGCGCAGAAGAACTGATGCTTTTGAATTGTGATGCTGGAGAAAACTTTTTAAAGTTCCTTGGACAGCAAGGAGATCAAATCAGTCCATCCTAAAGGAAATCAATCTTGAATATTCATTGGAAGGCTTGATGCTGAAGCTCTAATACTTTGGCCACCTGATGTGAAGAGCCAACTCACTAGAAAAAAAAACCTGATACTGGGAAAGATTGAAGGCAGGAAGAGAAGGGGGCAACAGAGGATGAGATGTTTGGGTGGCATCACCCACTCAATGGACTTGAGTTTGAGCAAACTTAGGGAGATAGTGAAGGACAGGGAAGCCTGGCCTGCTGCTTCATGGGGTTGCAAAGAATCAGACACAACTTAGCAACTAAACAACAATGTCATAAACAAACAAAAGAACAACAAACTTGATATCTAAATTATCAATAAGTCATGGCAATAAATGATATGTTTTGCTAACTTTGTCAAAATGTATCCTATGCAGTGCCTCCATTTTAATATTAATTTTCTTCCAATGTATAGGACTGTGTTATATGAATGCTGCCCTGGTTATATGAGGATGGAAGGAATGAAAGGCTGCCCAGCAGGTAATGTTTCAATTATAGAATTAAATGAAAAATTTGTCTTTTGTGAGGAAAAAGAGTTGAATTAGCTTTTAGAGAAGCCAATATGTGTGTGTGTGTGTGTGTGTGTGTGTGTGTGTGTTTAGCACATGATAAATCCAAGATATATTCTCCATATCTTAATCACTAGTTTATCATGGCAATAAAGCATGAAAACATACATCTTGTACACTGGATGCTGGACAACAGACGCTTATTCCAAATTTAAATTAGTTCAACATTCCTTCAAGACAAAGATCCTCACTACATAATGCCTTTCTTTGAACTTGTCTAAAAACGTGGGTTGACTACTTGGCAAGGCATCATCTTTTCTGATTCAACCACTCAACAACTCTGATTTTATAAGATTCTTCACACTGAAAGTTGGTTTCCTGTAACTCGCCAACTTGAGAAAAAATAGTTAATCTAGTTCCTCTTTGAGATGACAGCCATTCATATATTTAACACAAGTCATCACACCCTTCCTCCAGCTACTTTCTCTTCCCCAATAGAATCTTCCTTTCTGTGGGCTCATCACCCACAGTTTGAATGGGATCTAGACTTTGGAGCCCTTACTGTCATGGACAGCAACCCATGGAAAAACCTCTAATCCAGTCTTTTTTTTTTTTTTAATTGGGATCCAAAACTGGTGTCTGCAACCCATGTGTGACCAGGCAGTGGAGAGAATTTTAAGACAAATATGTCAGTGTAGGGAGCTCCTGAACTTTTGTTGATGTCATTGGTAACCATGTTATGCCATTAGCTCATGTTGAATTTTTAATTAATTAATACAGATTAGTGGTCTATTTTATATGAATACTATCAAATCAAGTCTTCCACAGGAATTTGTTTTTTCAGCTTAGGCACAGAACTTACATGGAACCTTGTGGCATTTAACCTGTTAATTTGGACTCATTTCCCCCATTCTGTTGGGGTGTCTTTAAATCCTGATTTTGTAATTTAATTTACTAATTGCATACCTGTTCTTTCTATTGTCACAAAGATAAGAATCATCTCTCCTGTGATATGACCCAAGTCATACTAAACTTCAAATAAGGTCATGAAGAGTAAGTGGGCTGTACCCAACCTAAAGGCTAACATCCACATATTAATTTTCATTCTGAAGTTCAGGGATATATTCTGGAAGTGTTAGATATTTTAATCTATTTTCTTCCTGAAATTATGATGAAAAGAAGCAGGTCTACATATTTCTTTCAGGGACCCAAATCTATATAATTATGGTCCTTACACCTACCAGTATTATACTACTTAGGAGCTTTAAGCCAACATGAAAAAAATTATTACCTTGGCCACTCTCAGAGAGAAGTGAGGAAATTTTTTTTCAATGAAATGATCAAAGATACTTAGTAATAATTGTGATTGAACCCTTACAGACATAGAAGATTTGACAACTAAATAGATAAAACATTAAACTAGAATAATAATTTAAAATACTTTGACCTTCAACATAAAGGATAAGTATTTTGGGGCTTCCCAGATGGCACCAGTGGTAAAGAGTCTGCTTGCCAATGAAGGAGACACAAGAGATGCAGGTTCAATCCCTGGGTTGGTAAGATCCCCTGGAGTATGAAATGGCAAACCATGCCAATATTCTTGCCTAAAAAATTCTATGGACAGAGGAGCCTGGAAGACCCTAACAATGGGAAAGATTGAAGGCAAAACGAGATGGGGATGGCAGAGGATGAGATGGTTTGATTGCATCACTAAACCAATGGACATGAGTCTGAGAAAATTCTGGGAGATAGTGAAGGACAAGGAAGCCTGGCATGCTACAATTCATTGAGTCACAAAGAGTCGGACAGGACTGAGTGACCAAACCACAGCAACAATAGTCCTTTATCATTTGACATTCAAAAGGCAACTTTCATATAAAACTGATGATTCATAGACTTGTGTTGCTAAAATCATCAGTTAAATATCTTGAGGGACTTCTTGTAAAGGGTAAATCATTGTAAAATAACATTTTTGACATTTTCTCCTAAGCACTTATTCATCTCTTGATTATTTCAGTGATGCCTATCGACCATGTTTATGGAACCCTGGGCATTGTGGGAGCTACCACCACACAGCACTATTCTGATGTCTCAAAACTGAGGGAGGAGATTGAAGGAAAGGGATCATTCACTTACTTCGACCGAGTAACGAAGCTTGGGACAACCTGGATTCTGTAATTCATTATTTTTAATGAATGTGACTTTTTCTGTTATTGTTATATTATTTCAATTGATTTATTAACTTAGACATTAATAGAAATTGTATATCTTTTTGTTGTGCATATATGATGATACATAAAAGGATGAGGGTATTAAGGATGCTCCTTAATTGAGGGTAAGGGAAAAGTGGCTCAGTGGTAAAGAATACGCCTGCCAGGGCAGGAGATGAAGGTTCGATCCCTGCATTGGGCAGATCCCCTGGAGAAGGAAGTGGCGACCCATTCCAGTATTCTTGCCTGGAAAATTCCCAAAGACAGAGGACCCTGGCGGGCTACAGTCCATGAGGTCGCAAAGAGTTGGACATGAATGAACATGCAAAAAACAAACAAACAAATGAAAAAGGAGCAATCATTTTAGTACCTCCATGAATGGAATAACAGCCCAGCAGGCTCATGGACTAATAACAAGAAAGGCAAATCAATAGTAGATTGAACAAGCACTTATTATTATTCCATTTTACTCCTTTTCTCTTTCCCTTTGGGTTGTAGAGAATTATAGGTAATTTTAGATGATATATCTTGTAGAAAGGCAAGTTAAGAAGCCTCTTGAAATGTTATTTTTAATAAGTTCTATTAAATATATATTTATCATTTTAATTGCATATAAATACATATGACTGTTCAAAGTGACATAAGTGTGTATGGATATTTAAATGAAGGGTTGTAAATTATGCATTTAATTTTCAGGTTTTTCTACATATAGTCTGATTTATAGCACACTAAGTTATGAACTCAATATCCAGTTCTATATAACTGGTATATAAATATATTCCTACTTTCTACTTGATATGAAGATGAGCTGAAAATTACTACTAGAGTCATGTCCGTTCAGTTCAGTCACTCAGTCATGTCCACCTTTTTGCAACCCCATGGACTGCAGCATACCAGGCTTCCCTGTCCATCACCAACTCCCGGAGCTTACTCAAACTCATGAGTCATATAGACTTAGTAAAACTTAGGTAGATTCTTTGAGATTTTACCTTGATACATTAACTGTGAGGTTACTTGCTTACAAATATAGAACTTTCCCTCTTCTGGTTGTCTTTGATCAAATCTCTAACCACCTTTCTGGCCCTTTTTGCAGACTCCTCTTCTTCTTGTCTTAAGAATGGGTCTTATTAAAGCCTCTTCTAGGAGCTCTACTCTGCAGTTCATATGCACTTCAGATGGCTTCAGTTTTCACTTAATGCATAGAACCATGAAGTCTGTGTTTCTGGATCCCCAGGAGAATATTTCTAACACCTGTCTTAATATTTCTCCTTGGATATACATCTATATCTTTAAACAAACCGTTATCCAAAACAGGTGCCACTTTCTCCCCATCAAAAACTGCTTTTCTGCTGTTTCCATAACTGGCAACCCCAATCTCAGAGTTCAAACTTTAAAATTATGAGTCATCCTTACTTCTCCCCTCTTCAGTTCTTAGAAACTACTATTAGTCATCCACAGCTCATTTTTCATCCTCGTAATACTCTCCTTCTGTTACACATTGCCACCAGATTAACCTTCTTAAAGCCCGGGCTAATCATTATATTCTAATGCTGCAAAAGAAGCTTAGTGGGTCCCTATTGCCAGTTTAATTTACTCTTTGCTTGGGAATTGAAGTCTTCTATGTCATTGTCCCATATACTTTTCTAAAATTTCTCCCTATTATCTGAGAAACATAAAATCACACTGGACAACTTCTGCTTTCTGTGCCAGCAGTTGGACTTAGAAAGATCACTACAACATTCCTACTCTATCTACCTACCTATCCTGCAAGACCTGTCTCCAAACTTTGAATTGCTGCCCATTTTCGTTTGACCTAGAAAGCACTTCTTCCTCCGTCTGTCCTTTATCTAATCATGCTTATATTTAGCAGCTGCTATAGGATCCATGGGCTTCCCAAGTAGAGCTAGTCGTAAAAAACCTGCTTGCCAATCCAGGAGATGCAAGAGACAGGTTTAATCCCTTGGTCAGGAAGATCCCTGGAGGAAGGCATGGCAACCCACTACAGTATTCTTGCCTGGAGAATCCCATGGACAGAGCAGTCTAGTGGGCTACAGTCCATAGGGTCTCAAAGAGTCAGACACAACTGAAGTGACTTAACATGCACGCACATAGGATAAGTACCTCAAAGATCAAGATTTCACCGTACTTATCACTGTATTTCTCATAACACCAAGTACAGTATCATATGATATTGAATAAATGAAAGGTACAGAATGGTTGAATTCTTGAATGTTATAGAATAAACATAAAACACATTTAAATTACAATACTGTATATATACAAATATAATGCCATTTTAAATTTTTTTCCACCCTAAAATTTTAAGTATCTGATAACTTCATACCCCCCAAGCTTTGACAGCAAGAGCATCTCTTCATCAATATATTCATTAAAATTTTTGTTTTGACTCTAAAAATGTCCAAATACTCTGTAAGATCTGGAAGACTTTACTGAGTACCTGTACTTATAAAATTTCTTAATCAATTGAAATAATATAATTTTAAGTTATTTATTTCAATTTGTTTTGACCATCTGGGTAATTCAATGAGACAATAATAAGAGAGTAGAAACAGTGTGATTATAGGCATTTTAATAATTAACTATAATAAAATAAACTTCTGCCATTTCAATTTTTCCAAGGATATTCGGAGAGGTCTGGAGAGCAATGTGAATGTTGAATTACTGAATGCTTTACATAGCCACATGGTTAATAAGAGAATGTTGACCAAGGACTTGAAAAATGGCCTGATTATCCCTTCAATGTATAACAACTTGGGGCTCTTCATTAACCATTATCCTAATGGGGTAAGTTTATTTAATAAAAAGTACATTTATCAATAACACTGCCCCTAATTTTTTCTATGACCTTTATATAAGGTTTACAGAAATAATAAAATGTCAGTGAATAAACTTTTCCTTACATGTAAAGCATGTGAATTTCCAATTCAGTGACTGATTTCTACCAAAGAGTGTTGGCAAGGGAGAAATTAAATTGAAGTTTGTTGACAGTAGACTTAGATGTTCTACAAAGGGAAATTTTATTAGTTGATATGTTTGAATAATCAATAATAAGAGAAAAATAAAGATTAAGAATTTATCAAAGAATAATCAGAGAATGAGAATTCTTTTATTCAATCCCCTTGCTACTATACTAATTTAGATTTTTGTGGGTTTTGATAAGCATATTTTGATAAAGTCATTGTGGGAAACTTCCAACAAGATGATGGGGCTCTTCCAACAGTCAGATTTCCAGGGACAGAAAGGGTCAGTGATGAAGCAATATTCAGGAAATCACTGAAATAGAACTGATTACATTTATGTAATAATTGTTTCTGTCTCAGAACTTGGCCTACATTAGAAATAGTGTATGACTCTCTATGAACGAAAGTGAGCAATAAAAACAATAATTCAAAAAATATTTTTGCCTTATGTTTCTAGACATGTTAAGTACAATTGGGTTCTCAACTGATTCCATTTTCTGTTAGTTTTTGGGTTTGTTTTTTTTTTTGACAGAGTAATTTGTAAGTCTCCATCCTCAGCATTTGTATTCAGAATGTCAGTTCTTTCATGTTACATTTACCAATAAACTTGAGACATGGGAAATGGGCTTGCAGTCTCAATGGTCAACAGACAGCTGTGATTTCTGCAATTTAATTTTCCCAAATAATTGCAGGTTGTCACTGTGAACTGTGCTCGAATCATCCATGGGAACCAGATTGCAACAAATGGCGTTGTGCATGTCATTGACCGTGTCCTTACACAAATTGGTACCTCAATTCAGGACTTCATTGAAGCAGAAGATGAGCTTTCATCTTTTAGGGTATGTCCAAGAAGTAACAGCAGATTGTTTTGGACCACTAAAATTCTCTTCCCCATTAGATTCTAAAAAAATAAAAAGCTATTAATTAATAGAAGACTGTCAATTCTGGCAGACACATAAGCAGTATATTTCTTGAAATGAAAGAAGAACTCGTCTTCTTATATGAAAGAATAATATTTATGTGGACATAATAAAGAAGACGAGTTATGTGACTGAAGTGTATTGAACACATTTAGAATGTATCCATCAGTTATTACACTAACTGCTGGATATTGCTTCAGTCACACAGGCATTAGCAGAATTTCCCATCTAACATACAGTTTGTAGAAAGATTGAAATAACATGGCTGTTTGTGCAAAAAATAATAATATATTTTTTAAAATATCTAACAGGAGTAAGATATAATTTCTACAGCTTTCTATAGGGTCAACTCTCTGGTGTCAGCCTAGACTGACTGTCTTGTAACTTTTTTTCTGAATTTGCAACATACAAGCCTCTGAAAAGCACATTTGTGTTTCAGGCAGCTGCCATCACATCTGATATATTGGAGACGCTTGGGAGAGATGGTCACTTCACACTCTTTGCTCCCACCAATGAAGCTTTTGAGAAACTTCCACGAGGAGTTCTAGAAAGGATCATGGGAGACAAAGTGGCTTCAGAAGGTACTTAAGTGTCTTTGTCTATGAGAAGCCTCCCAGGATTCCAAGAAAAGGAAATGAAAAGGAGATTAAGTCCTCCCAGTGTTATTATTTTTGATAAGCAAAGGTGAAGAAAAACTTTTATTTTGAGGCTGACGATAAAAATCTTTGAAAAAGTAGACAAAGTAATTAAATAATTAATTTAATAATCCAAGTAATTAAATACTCAGGGTACCCTAAAGATCACATGTTTCTGCACTGCTTTCAAGTAAATAAGTAGCAGGCATTAAAAAGAATTAGAAAGTGTTGAAATATTAGATCATCCAAGTTTAATATTATATATATATTATTCAATGGTTTTAATTCTAAATTTACACTGAAGTTAGGGGAGAAAATTCCATGGTTATCTTTGGTCACTACTTATTCATACACAGAATTTGGCTTCTTTCCAGACTCCCTTTTTATTGATAGTTTCAACTAGATTTTAAATTGTGACTAGCACATTTCTCTTATGCATCCTACCATAAACATGCTTAACCAATTTATGATGAGATATTTTGGTGAAAATATAGACATAATACATTCAGGCACAGATCACTTCTGAAGTCTTTCAAGAAACCTTCTTTGCTTTGGTTACCTTCTAGATGTCTTTAGGGCTGCCACAAACCTCCAATTTGAAAAAAGCACACCATCTGCAAAGCACACGAAAGTGAAGCTCAATAAAATAAAGTATGCCTGTTTAGCTGTTCTGTCATGAGCAGTTAAAGCAAGATACTACTTAAGTGTTTGCAACAGGTATCACTAACAAATAACTTTGAAGGCTTTCTGAAAGGAGAAATTACTCTTGAGTTTCCATCAGAAATTATTTTCTTATGATAAATGGAACTTGATCTAACACATAGTCTAGAACTTGACAAATAATTTCATGCAGTTGATCTTCTTTTTTGCTTATTTCTTACCAAATTGAGTTAATTTTACTGGAGAGTTGATGAAAAAAAACCATTCTGAGAACAAACAAAATTTTAAAAGCTTAGGTCAGTACTTAGGTCTTATACATGCATTCTATTTCTGAGGAATACTTGGTTCCACAGTGAAAGACATCTGTTAAGGGTCAAATGCTATTTCCCTTGATCTGAAAGCATGTTCTTTCTCCTTCATCCTCTAGCTCTCATGAAGTACCACATCCTAAACACCCTCCAGTGTTCAGAGGCTATCATGGGAGGAGCGGTCTTTGAGACCCTGGAAGGAAACACCATTGAGATAGGATGTGATGGTGACAGCATAACAGTAAATGGAATCAAAATGGTGAACAAAAAAGATATTGTGACAAATAACGGTGTCATCCATTTGATTGATCAGGTCCTGGTTCCTGATTCTGGTGAGCAACAGTTTCCCATTCTTCTACCTACTGCTGTTTGTCAATCATGATGTCTAAAGTATAGGCCTATGGGAAATAAATACGCAGTATGAGAAATGCCATGTGAAGCACAAACCAAGCTAACAGGGATGTAACCCAATAAAACTTTATTTATAAAAACAAGTAGTGGGCTGGACTTGGCTCTTAGCTGATAACTTGCTGACCCCTGGTCAAATGGGCATTCCTAAGCTGGGTCATGGCTACATAAGAGTTTACCATTCTATTCTGTCTACTTTTGAATATGTTTGATGATTTCCTCAATAAAATATTAAGAAAAAAAAAAACTAACAGTAAGCTGAGTCCTAAATAGGTAGCTTGTGTATTCAGGGTCATTCCAGTGCAATAGACTCTGGCTTTCCAGAGTTTCTAACATCTAATATCATCAAAGATTCTTACAGTGCCAGAGTTTTTCTTGAAAATGGAAGGAAAGATATAACCAAATGGTTACTTTTGGATAAATGAAAGAGCTATGGCCCTCACAAGAGCAGAGAGACAAGGGATGGGCAATAGAGAACTGAAGAAAACTGCAAAGCATGAAATCAGAAAGATATTTTCCTTCTGAAATTCTTTCGTTACTAACCCCTCCACCCTCCCCTCCTCCAACAAAAAAAAAAGGGAAGGTAGAACTTTCTTACTAGGGAAAGGCAGGACTTCTTATCACATTGCTAGTACAGCAAATAGCTTATGGAAACAGCCAAGAACTGATTTACTAATTTCATGATGATGGTAATAAGAACGATGACATTGTTTGAATGGTCATGGTTTATCTTACAGCCAAACAAGTTATTGAGCTGGCTGGAAATCAGCAAACCACTTTCACAGACCTTGTGGCCCAGTTAGGCTTGGCATCTGCTCTGAGGCCAGATGGAGAATACACTTTGCTGGCACCTGTGAATAACGCATTTTCTGGTATGTATCAGCCACTGCCATTCCAGCTCTTCCCACCCCTACACACCATTTTTTTTTCCCTTCACCGTGACTGTCTGCTAAGAAATAATAGATCTTTTATGAGGTGTTTATTAGTTTCTTCACTGGCTACATATACAATGAATTAGTACTGTTTTTATTAAAAAGCCCTTTATTTCAAAACATTTCATTATAATAGATAATGGCCTACAGGAAATAAAATTTTGCGATAGGGGTCTTCAGTTTTTCTGTGAACCTGATCATATTTCCAGCACACATAATGGATATAATAACAGATCTTAAAAAAATAAATTTGATTTAACACCAACATTATACATAGGTGCATTTTGCAACTCAGAATTTGAAAGTAAGGTATCAAATTATGAGAAAATAAAAACAGGAGAATATGATATACTTCTATATTATGATGTGAACTATTATTACAAGTATTTGACCTTGTAGCTGCTATTAAAAGACTGTGGTTAGACTAATACAACCTTACTTTTTTTCCAGAAAAAATGACTTCACAAAGACATGTGTGAATTGTTAGGCAAAATTTAACAATGAAAAAATGATCATCATTATTTTTGATGTTTTTCCAAATACTAGATTGTAACATAGAAAGTTATTAATAAGAAAATTCAAATTCTAAAAAGTGCTGTTTTTCCTTTTGTAATAATAAGGTCTGTTGACATCAAGCCAACTTTAAGAGGTTACATGATTCGCCAACTCTCCAGAAATTAAAATAAATTTACAAATGATTCATCAGTTGTTTTTCATGTGACTGCTGCTGCTGCTAAGTCACTTCAGTTGTGTCCGACTCTGTGCAACCCCAGAGATGGCAGCCCACCAGGCTCCTCCGTCCCTGGGATTCTCCAGGCAAGAACACTGGAGTGGGTTGCCATTTCCTTCTTCAGTGCATGAAAGTAACAAGTGAAAGTGAAGTCGCTCAGTCGTGTCCGACCCTCAGTGACCCCATGGACTGCAGCCTTCCAGGCTCCTCCGTCCATGGGATTTTCCAGGCAAGAGTACTGGTGTGGGGTGCCATTGGACATCAAGTTCTCAGAGAAAATCTTGGCCAGCCTTAGAGTTTAAAGTTTAACCTTTATCAATAACCACATGAAACCATGTAACCCCTCACTGAGATGTAACCTATTGTCTGGACTGCTTGGAATCAAGTAATCATCTGATGAAATAGCTTATGGTACACAGAGTTTCTAGCCTTCAGTATTTAATCAACTCATATATAAGTGTAGGATCCTTAAGATCTATAATATTAGGGGTTTTCCATTTTCATGATTTTCTCTTACAGGGGAAACTGTAATCTTTCTAAATAGAATAACATTCTTTTGTAATGAATTTACTTATAGATGATACACTGAGCATGGATCAGCGCCTTCTTAAATTAATTCTACAGAATCATATATTGAAAGTAAAAGTTGGCCTTAATGAGCTTTACAATGGACAAAAACTTGAGACCATTGGAGGCAAACAGCTCAGAGTCTTCGTGTACCGTACAGTAAGTGCGTCAGAACGAGATAAAATATCCACACTGGCCTACATGTCAAAAGATATGCCCTTGTCAAAGACTGTTCTTATAACAAATGTTCTTCAGAATTTTACTAATGTGATTTTAATAGTTCATAGGAAGATCAGAGAAGTGAGTAGCATGTTTCAAAAGACTATGAGGAAAGTATACAAAAGTGCTATGCATTAATAATTCTGATTAATAATTCTAATTTGCTTTTGTTTCATCATAGATAACTTTTTTAAAGCATTGTTTCAATCCCATAAATAACTAAAACCCCTTTAAAATAAGCTTTTTGTTTCATAGAGTACTGTACTTTACTGTTTACATGGTGATTTTTATACTGAGTCAAATATTTAGGGTGATCTTCGACTGTACAGTCACCATTCAGCAACTAAATCTCTTTTGAATGAGTTTCATGGTAAACTTTCATAGGCACATAAAGATTTCTATAAAATGGTTCTAATGTGCCTTATCTGAGGAAAAGTTTCTAGAAAATATTGCTTATCAAAATTACAATTTGACAAGTGGTGCTATTCAGTTTCTTTCCAGGCAGCCTTGCAGTTACAGGTAAAAAGAATTCATAAGAAGTCAAAGATGACCTGGAACCAAACATGACTCACAGCGTTTTCATACCATAGTTCCACAAGGTCAAGACACACTTTTTAAATGATACGGAAGGGACTTCTCTGGTGGTTCAGTAGTTAAGACTCGGTGCTTCCAACACAGGGGGCATGGGTTCAATCTCTGATGAGGAAACTGAGATCCCACATGTTGTGTGGTACAGGCCAAAAAAAAAAAAAAAAACCGGAAAATGTGTGCATTCTAAATGATATATATATAAATATTAGTTTTGTTCAAAGTGCTATAACTTAACCAGTAATTTACCTTATACTTGATAGGGTCTTACCATCAATATTGTAAATGTTTTCATAGAAAATACAGCAATATATGGAAATATATGGGCTTCCCAAGTGGTGCCACTGGGAAAGAATTTGCCTGCCATTGCAGGAGACACAAGAACTCCATTTTTGATCCCTGGGTTGGGACGATCCTCTGGAGTAGGAAATGACAACCCACATCAGAGTTCTTGCCTGGAAAATTCCATGGACAGACAAGCTTGGTGGACTTCAGTTCATGGGGTAGTAAAGAGATGGTCACGACTAAGCATGCACACACATGCCACTCAATAGTAATATATAGTAAAGATCACAAGAGGCAGTGAAGTCACTAAACTTCATGATTAAAGAAATTTACTAGAAAGGGTCTGAAAGAATGAGTAGAACCTGGAGAGGAATGACAGAAAACACAGAAATAGAATTATATGGAATTGCTTTGGCATCACTGACTCAATAGACATGAGTGAGCAATATCCTGGAGATAGTGAAGAACAGGGAAGCCTGATGTGCTGCAGTCCATGGGGTCGCAAAGAGTCAGACACAACTTAGCACCTGAACAGCAACAATTAACAACACTACCTGCCCTACACATATAGTAGCTTGCCTAGTAGTAGAAAACCTGGTTGAATAAGATGAGTGAGGTCAGATGGTATGTTGTGCTTAGTCACTCAGCTGTGTCCAACTTTTTGCGACCCCATCGTCTGCAGATTACTAGGTTCCTCTGTCCATGGGGATTCTCCAGGCAAGAATACTGGAGTGGGTTGCCATGCCATCCTCCAGAGAATCTACCAAACTCACGAACCGAACCCAGGTCTCCCACACTGCAGGCGAATTCTTTACCATCTGAGCCACCAAGGAAGCCTATGAATACTATAGTGGGTAGCTTATCTCTTCTCCACCCAGGAATAGAACCGGGATCTCCTGCATTGCAGGCAGATTCTTACCAGCTGAGCTACCAGGGAAGCCCAGGTCAGATGGTATAAGACATTAAAAACAGAGGAGAGAAACCGTTTCCTCTGGCATCATAAGCCTAGAGACCTTTCAGAAGAAACCACCCAGAAATTTTATTAGGGAGCTTCTTCCACATAGGGGATTTCAAATAAGGAAATGCACAGTTGTATCTTTCTTTTCTTTGCTAGGCTGTCTGCATTGAAAATTCATGCATGGTGAGAGGAAGCAAGCAAGGAAGAAATGGTGCCATTCACATATTCCGAGAGATCATCAAACCAGCAGAGAAATCCCTCCATGAAAAACTGAAACAAGATAAGCGCTTCAGGTAAGCTTCACCTCCACAAGAGAATAAGACCTTTTGGCATAGCTTTATTTCACAGTAAGTATTCCACAATGCATTCAGTATTCAGTATTGCTGAGAATGCAATTTAGAATAAGAAGCTTATACAAATGTTTCAAAATTAAAATATATTCTTAACACTAGTTTTCTTCCATAGTATGATTTGGTGAGTAAAAAACAAACAAAAACCAAACTAATAGACTGAACTACTCCTTGCAAATTTTTTATGTTTTTAAAAAATGGTAGTATGTATTAGCAAAGACTATTTTGCAAAATATTAAATGAACAAATGCTTCTATTTTGTTACCAAATGTGACTTCATTGAGTGTTACACGGGAAAAACAGAGGTTTGGAAATTTAAAAATCATACACATCTTTAAATAATTTCCCTGTGATAAACCTTTAATGGTAAATTGCATTTGAAACATATGAAAGTGTATGAGCCATTTTCTCATTCTTCCACATAAAGGGATTCTACTGTATTTCAGGCATGGTCGGTAGGCTTACCTAGACTAAATCTAATAAACATATGTCCTTCCTGCCTAGCATCTTCCTCAGTCTACTTGAAGCTGCAGACTTGAAAGAGCTCCTAACACAGCCTGGAGATTGGACCTTATTTGTACCAACCAATGATGCCTTTAAGGGGATGACTAATGAAGAAAAGGAAATTCTGTTCGTGAGTAGAAGTGAACGCCAGATATATTTGCCCCTTGATTTCATGATCTCATTTCTTCCTCAAGTGTTCCTACCTAGATGTCGGCTTCTGACAGTTCCCTCTTTCACATTCATGGATAGCCTTCCTCTCCTTATTCCACTTAGAATATGTAGAGGTTCCCTCATCAGTGTTCTCAAATAACTGCTTACTGTCATGCTGTGGGGCTAGATAATCACTTATGTCATCTCTATTAAAGGCCACACAGTGAGGTGACAGAGAAGGAAACAGTCAAATTTCAAAAAAATTATTTGATTTTTTTCCTCTAGTAAGTTGGATAATATTTTGATTGAACTGATTGAAGAGACTATGTTTTAACATAGCATTGATACCGCCTTGAGAGAACAATGACATTATGAGAAATTGCAGAGTAGAAAAAAATAAATACAAAGAAATATTTTCCCCTTAGTTGTCATAATATCAAAATGTCAAAATAAATGACATATTATTAAATAAATATATATATTTTTTCCCCTAGGGGACAAAAATGCTCTTCAAAACATCATCCTTTATCACCTGACACCAGGAGTTTTCATTGGAAAAGGTTTTGAACCTGGCGTTACTAACATTTTAAAGACCACACAAGGAAGTAAAATCTATCTGAAAGGAGTAAGTTCTCTAGAATATATCTATGAGAGTGTTAATCCAGTATTCAGTTATCCTAATATTCATATTTCATTAAATTTCCCATTGACATTATCCCCTGTTTTAACAGGTAAATGATACACTTCTGGTAAATGAACTGAAATCAAAAGAATCTGACATCATGACAACAAATGGCGTCATTCATGTCGTAGATAAACTCCTCTATCCAGCAGGTTGGTAATTATTGAACTGATTAATGAAAAATAAATCTTTTTCAATAGAAACCTAGATTTTTATTTTATTGATTCTTACAATATTCATTTTATATTCCTCTTCACAGACACACCTGTTGGAAATGATCAGCTGCTAGAAATACTTAATAAACTGATCAAATACATCAAATTAAGGTACAGATGTTATTGCATAGTGCTCTCTTTGTAGCTCAGTTGGTAAAGAATCTGCCTGCAATGCAGGAAAACTGAGTTCAATTCCTGGGTCAGAAAGATCCCCTGGAAAAGGAAATAGCAACCCACTCCAGTATTCTTGCCTAGAGAATTCCATGGGCAGAGGAGCCTGGCTATTGCATATGTTTCTAATGTGTTTAACAGATATTGCAGGTTTGACATAAAAAACTAGAAATGTATACATTAATAAGTAAATATACCCTGACTACATTGCTCTTTGTCGATTATACACCATTGGCATCATTTCAATAGTTTACAATTCAGCAGGAAAGATAGGACATGTAGATAAAAGCAATAATTTTTCTATCATCAATATTTTTGCTACAGAATATAAGGGAAAGATATTTACTTACAAGAAATAGTCACTAATCACAATAGTTAGGGTCTCCCTAGCTGCTCAGATGGTAAAGAATCCGCCTGCAGTGCAGGAGACCTGGGTTGGAAAGATCCCCTGGAGGAGGGCATGGCAACCCACTCCAGTATTCTTGCCTGGAGAATCCCCATATACTGAAGAGCCTGGCGGGCTAGAGTCCATGAGGCTTGCAAAGAGTTGGACATGACTGAGCGACTAAGCACACAGCACAATAATTAAAGGCAAAGGAATATTTGGGAATAAACACTGGGTTGAATATTAGTAAGGTTAAAGTACTTGACAACATATGAAATATTATTTAATAAACATTTAATTTGGGATTTACTATTTTATAATTTTTAAAACTCTGAGTAACGAATCCAACCATTTTTGCCACCTTGCCCAATAGCAGGAAATTTGAAGGTGACATATGAAGACTTCATTTTTTACTAAATGTAATGGTAGTTTCACTTCTTTCGTGAGAATTAAAAATCATGGTGCCAAGATTTTGTTAATACAGTGACGACATTTCATGTTAGTGCAACGACTACATTTCACGTTACTGAATATATTTATTTTCAGTTTGTTCGTGGCAGTACCTTCAAGAAATCCCCATAACTGTCTACAGTAAGTACATTATGAATATTTGTCACATATACGTGGCAAGATGTAAAAAAAAAAGAAAACAGTAATTTTCTTTGTGTTTACTGAAATAATTGATAATCTGGTATTTAGAATTCCAAACAATGGCAAAACTCATCCCACTTGAAACAGGGCTTGCAGTCTGGAGGAGACCTTTCAGCCTTGACTATCCTCTTCAGCTCCAATGAACCACTCCTTTACTCACAGCTTGATTCAATTGTTAGCATGGCAAAGATGCAAGGGAGAAAGTCATACAAACATATAGGGGAGAGATAGCTAAGGTGCAATCCAGAGCTATCTGAAAATTCATATGTGTGGAAATAGAAATAATATTGTTGAAACATTTCTAGCTCATTCCACTCTCAAGACCTCAGCTATCTAAGGGCAGACTGTCAGAGAATTCTAACGTTTATGGGCTGGTGGTTCAAAAAACTCTCCCCATTCAAAATTGGATGAAGGAACAAAAACATTGTCAGGTGATAAACCTAGAGTTTCTAGATTCCAAGGTTTCTTTTATTCCTGACTCTACCAGATTATCAAAATTAAACCTCTATTTCTTAACCATGGTAAAGGTATTTCATTTGCGTGTTAACTCATAGTATTTCTTATTCAGTGTAGTTTTTTCTTTCTTTGTCTTCTCCTCTTTTCCACTGCAGCTTTCAAAGCAGAAATTCTTTTTCATTTTGTTTTGACTCTACAGTTCAACACTCAAAACATATCAGTGGCTAAAGCATTGCTCCCATTTGTACATTTATCTTGGCTAGAATTGTTCTATTTTATACTGTGAGCATCCTGTTATTTAATTAAGAAAATTTTCCTTAAGATTTACACCAGATATGGAAAAGGCATAAAGATGATGTAAGGAGCAAAACAAAATATCTGCTCTTCCTACTGATTTCAAGTATGTGATAATGACATGGACAGTCCTAGAATCAGGCCAGATCAGCACTGTTTCAAAGATTTAGTTGGAAATATTTATACTTTACATGGTTTAAATTCCAGCCTGGAAGTATACAGTCTTGTTAAAGACATATTTTATAAAAAATCAAAAAATGTTATAAGCTCTATTCATCAGAAATGCTATGTCATCTTCCTCCATAAAAATTATGTCTACACTACATTTCCCTACTTTATCCATGAGAGGTTCACCATTTTCTCTATATATCAATGCACTATTTTGCTTACAATGACCTAAAATATTATAATTCCTTTATTTTCCTCTACTTACATTGGATACCTACTCACAGGGAATAATCTACATTTTATGAAATGATGCAAGTCTAATGAATCTTGTCTACCTACTCACAGCTCTTGAAGGAGCTCTGAGATTTACATTCTGATGTGGAATGTTTCTTTAACTCCTCTCTGACATGTATGCTGTTACTTGGAAGCATAGTTCAGATAAAGGTTGAGACTAATTAAACCAAAGATTCCACTTTCATGTTCTTTTATTGACCTGTCTCTAAAATTTCTTTGTCTTATTATGTACTATTCTGGTCCCCCAGATACCTTACATATTAAATTGTATGGGGGAAAAAATGCTCTCTAGTATATGTTGCCAAATATATGACATTTGAGGTGGAGAGGAATAAAATCAGTATTTTACCTTCATCCTTTGACCTGTCAAAACTATTTAAGTATTCAGAAAAGCAAAACCGAAACAGAACTAGGAACCAAATAAATATTCTAAACTTACGTTCCTTAACATGAAGTGTAGTTTTAAGCTAAAGCTAATTAACCCATTCTGATAGTAGCAGCAGAGACCTCTATGGATTTTACCTTCATGGAAAGGTTTCTCTGTGGCCAGACCACCTGTGGAATGGATAACTGGGCACACCAATTTGATGTATTTCAAAGTTTCATAATTTGAGATCTCAACATGTTAAATCTGAAATAACTGAAACAGTCACAATTAAGCCCTGGAATCCACATTAATTCAAAGAGTTGACACAGATACACATTTCAAACACCTGAAGTGAAAATGTGACAGAAATCCAGATGTACTACATCTTGCCTCTAGTGTGTCAACACAATCTGTTACAACTGCACAGACAGCTTTAGTTCCTTATCTGTTGTCTCCATCTTTTAAGGCTGTAATTAGAAATGATAAAAAGTCAGTAGCTCTGGTATCTGACTCCAGAGGCACACTTTCAGTTAATCTATGCAATCAAAAGCTGACCAAATGGTTGGCTACTATTTTAAATATATTTTGCACATAATTATTTCACTTGGGTGGAGGACATACATTCAAAATACATAGCTTTCAGTTTCAAAATGATGATGAAAATTATAGTCATTTTAGCCTGTAACAAATATTTAAATATATGATCATATCATATTTGTTGCATAGAGCTCATGGCTGGCTGACTGAAAAAATCCATTTTTAAGTGTTCTGAACTAATTTTTTTTTTAATTTTCCTTTCTATGTCACTGTCATCAAATGCATGAAAAATATTTCAAGTCTTTTTCTTTCAATGTCTTCTTCCAATTGAGAAAGAACCCAACAATGCAATTTAAGATATTATGAATTGTATGCAATTAATCATGTTTATTTGTCTTTGTTGCTATGCAGCCAGTATTTTCAAGAAGTACAAAAGAAGGTAAAGAGCTTTAGTGCTGCAGTTCAAACTTGTAGATTTCTAGGTAGAATTCCTCACATAGAAAGTGTATATTTCACTGGAACAAATCAAAGTCACTGGACTTCAGAGTTCATCTGGACATGAGAAGATACTAGATAATTACTATGAATTATTTCCTGTTATGTGACTGCCTGAATATATTACCACATCTGATACCTCAGTACCCAACAAAGACCAAAAGGGAAAAAAAAGACAATTTTATTCAGGTTGTTTTTATGTAAGCATCATTTATGTTCCACTTTCTATACTTTCAGCAACTAAAATTATAACCAAAGTTGTGGAACCAAAAATTAAAGTGATTGAAGGCAGTCTTCAGCCTATTATCAAAACAGAAGGTAAAAATCAATGTATACATGGTTCCTTAAAAATCCATGTAATAGACTGATTTCATGAATGTATCTACATTCTTTTTGAAACTAACATGCTAAATATTTCCATATCAATGGCATGCTCATTTAACAGCAGAATGCAGAATGCAAGTTTATTTAGAAGAGTAAATGTGCATTCCTAATACCTTCAGTACATTTGCTTGTATCTGATTTCATTTGAACTTAATTTGCCATTGCATTAGCACTAGTACCCAGATACTCACTAAACAAATAAATTCTGAGCTTTCTTCCCTGCACCTGGACTCTTTCAGAGAGTGTACTCTTTATAGCTGTGTTTCCAGTCTTCCCCATATCAATCTCTTTCATACTGTTAGAAGGTGCTCCAAAAAAGTGCACACATTTTTTTTATTCAACAAACTCAGAGAGCACAGAAGCTGTATATTGAAGAAAACTTTTAAAATGTACATCCACACATGATATACTTTTTAATTAAACCACTTGGAACAGAGGAAATAAGTAGTTGGTACAATGAATCAAACCTTAGAATCCTTAATTCCAGCCTTGAATGTGTGTGTATATTTTACATATTCTTATATATAGTATTATATATTCTTGTATGTATACATGCATAAGGTGGATGTTCCTTGGATGTTCAGTGATTAGGACTCAGTGTTTTCATTGTGGTGGCCCAGGCTTCATCCCTGTTTGGAGAATTAAGATCCTGCAAGCCATAGAGCATGGCCAAACAAATAAAGTTAAAATAAATAAAATTAGGTTGTTTAAAGAGAGAGAGAATTTGGTGCTTTAAGAAGTTAAATCACAGAAATTTGTGTTTAGAAAATATTTCTTGATCATTTTAATGAAAAAATAAAATGGTCCTTAATTTTAAAATTCTTGTACTATTTTTTTAAAATTAGATTCCCTAAAATTGTGTATAATCACTTGCACACATCCTCTTCAGTAGAAATCATTCAGATGCACTACTTTTATTTTCCAAGATTCATCTCTTTTCTTTCAAGCTTCTTCTTTCAACCCGTCTACCTTCCCAATCTTTGTGAACAGGATTCTACTGTATTACTGTTCTTCAATTAGGAATGCAATGGAGCAACAACTCTACTTGGGTTCCTCCTATGAAGGGAACTAGGATGAAAAATGGGATCATGTCACCTGTGCATTAACAACTCTTCAGTTAAAAAATTTGGAAATTTGACTTTGTATAACATAATGAGGGAGACAAATATTTTGCCTTGGCAGCCTTCTATAATTGTGTCACACTAGGACTGCTATTGGCATTTCCTTCTCACTGTTTAAACTTTTGCTGATTCACTGGTAACTCTTGAATTCTTACTACACATATTAGACTCCAGTTTAGGATATTTCTTAGAAAAGGTACTTAACCAAATTTTAGAATTAGGAATAAATCAACTGAAATTCAATTCAATAAATACTTATTGCACCACTCCTGTGCTGGGTATTTTCCTAGGTGCCCGCCAGAGTAAATATGAAAAAAAATATTTTTGGTAGTAAATTCCTGCCTTCATAGAACTTAAGGGTGGAGGATGTTTCTCAAATGCTAGTTGAGGCTTTTCTAAAGAAATGTCTACTTGGATATTTTTATTAACTCACTTCCTGCTCTTAAACTCCTTAGCTGTTCTTTCCCTTTGAAGTTTCCACACCTTAAAAACTTGGCCTTATGTTTTGATATTCAATGTCCCTTGACCCCATGGATCAAATCTTATTGTTTGAATCAGCTGTACTCTTGTTTCATTATTTTAGACCTTCTTAGATTATTTAATTCTGGGTAATGGTGTACATTGACAATTTCTGTACAAACTAATAAACCTTCTCAAAGATAAGGAAATATAGTTCCATTCGACTGTTAAAGGGTGTTACTGTATGAGTTAAATGTACTGAACTTCTCATCTAATTACTATGTAGTAATGTAGTAATCAGCTTTCTAACATTCAAAATGATTTTCTCTTGGAGCAAAATCATTTTGCAAGTCAAATGTAACACAACTTTTGCATTTGAAGGACTGTTTAACTATTAATTAGTAAATATTTGCAGCATTCACATAGAAAAGGTAAGTACTCCCATTTTCCCAAAAACCTGAAAATCGTATCTTAAAGGTAGGCATAAAGTTGGGCTTTTTTGATGTTCAGTTATGCCCATTAGATAAAAAATATAAGATACGGAGTAGTTAAAAATTAAATTTAAAATGTAATAAGAAAAGCAAGTAATAGACATCAGTATGGTAAAGTAAGATCTACACTAGCTTTCATTAGAGCAACTGAAATTTGTACATACTGTGTGATTCACAAAGTATAGTCATATATAACATTTTATGTGATCAGAATTTATAACTATGAATAAATGGATCAATTAAACATTCGTTTAAATGCTAAAGCTGATGAAATTCATTTTAGTAGCACACTAATAGACCCAGGAGTCATTTGTTCTCCTAAATACTATTCAATCTGAAGACAGTGGGAACTGTTTAAAACCGATTTCATAAAACCTGAAAGCACTTTGACATTTGAGCAACACCAGTGTTGAAATAAATTTCCTGTTCTGGTAAATTTAAAGGACTGCATTAACATGATAATTTGTCTCCTAAAATGATGCCTCAGGACGCACAATACCAAAGGTCAAAATTGAAGGTGAACCTGAATTCAGACTGATTAAAGAAGGTGAAACGGTAACTGAAGTGATCCATGGAGGTGCGTTCTGTTTCCCTAGCCTACTTAGGATCACTGTGAACATTTTGAAATTGTGCTGGTTTAAATATGTTGAATATCTGATGTTTTCTCTTGACTTTTATACACATTGGTGGAAAGCTTTTATTAATTATGGATTCTTATTAGCCAATCAAGTAAAATATAGTTTACCTTTTAATGGATCTAGTTGGAATCAATTTTACCATTAAATCACCAGATCCAACAAAAAAGTCTTTACTCTGCATATGCAAGGATGATCATGAATATAATGAAAACAATCACATCAATATCAGATAACATGTTGGTCTCAGAAGAAAGAATGAAAATTCTATAAGACTAATAAGCCACAGCTAGGACTTATTATAAGGTTCCCATTCTAATGATGGGTAATTCCTTGGATTCTCCCTAATGCTCATTGCACAGTCAGGAGACAAGTATGACATGGAGTGTTAGCTTGACAGTTGGCTCTCTCCTTTCCCCAAGATTCAGGACATGACTATTAGCTTTTAGACCTTTATTATCTGCATTTATTTGAGATATGTTCTCCAAATGATTATGACTGATTTCTAAATGGTGTTACTGTGAGAAATATATTTAATCAAATGTACATTTAATACATTTGATTAAATGTCTAGCTTATGGCCATTTACACACCATACGAGGACAAATCAAATACATTTTTCTTCCCCAATTTAGAGCCAATTATTAAAAAATACACCAAGATCATTGATGGAGTGCCTGTGGAAATAACTGAAAAAGAAACAAGGGAAGAACGAATCATTACAGGTAGTCTTTAACTCAATACTATAGAACACTCGTGTGTGTGTGTGTGTGTGTGTGTGTGTTTGTGCGCATTCAGTGCAACCCTGTGGACTGTAGCCTGCCAGGTTCCTCTGTCCATGGGATGCTCCAGGCAGCTATGCCTGGATTACAAAGAGCAAATCACATTTAATCCTAAAATATCTCTATAAGAATTACTAAAGAAGCTTAATTGATTCTTCCGTGTAACAAAACGAATACAGTATTGTAAAGCAAAACAAACTAAAAAATAAAAATTAATTAAAAAAAATAAAATTAAAAAAAAAAAAAGAATTACTAAAGAAGCTTAAGTCATTTTCATGGTGGTTACTGAAGTTTTTCATTTCTTTTTTGGTAGAAATAATACTAACTCTAAATATATAATCTATGTTTTCTCCTGAATTGGAAATTTGGGAGCAAATCTATAAGTATGTGTTTTTATTATGAATACACATATGTATTATATAATACATTATCTTCACTTTGCTATTTATTGAGTTACTAAATCCTAAAAGAAAAACATTCCCTCCTTTGAATTTTCCATTAAGCTTAAGGTCTACACACCAAACTATATGCAAGTTAGTATAAAACAATTTATAAATAATTTCAGTAAACCTCTGTATCAGTCTGCCACAATGAATTAGCATAAAATTCTGAATTCAGCTATTTTACAAGTATTTGTCTAAACAAGCAGTCAGCAACTATGGCCCATGCCATCTTTTAATATTTATGTAAATAAAGTGTTATTGGAACGTGATGTGACCATTCATTTATACAATGTCTATGGCTATTTTCACACTACAAGGGAAAAGCTGAATAGTTGCAACACCAACCATATAACGCATAAAGTCTAAATTACTCACTATCTAACTGTTACAGAGGAAGTGTGCCTGTCCTTGTTTCAGGCCTTTTTGTAAACTGTCTTTCCTTTAGGTCCTGAAATAAAATACACTAGGATTTCAACTACAGGTGGAGAAACAGAAGAAACTCTGAAGAAATTGTTGCAAGAAGGTCAGTCTGTCTAGAAAAATAAGAATGTGACTTTTCTTAAGCTATCTATTTATATCAAATTCTAAAATAATCTTTGAGGCCTTTTACATTTTCTACTCTATCTCACTCCTTTGTTCTAGTTCCATACCAACACAAGAAAAAAATCCAAAGATAGGGAATGAAACTCAGATGATAGTCATATTGATGGTTTTGTTCTGTATTTGTTATATACTGTTCAACAACTTTGTAAGAAAATTGGCTTATCAAAAAATAGCACTAAAAACCAAGAAAGAACCAAGTGTTGGTCTGGAATTTATTGTTTGGCAGATGCCATTATGTATCGCATCAAATCTCCAGCCTTTTTATTACATAAACCAATTTCTGCTGTAAACATGTATCCTCTCAGAGGTCACCAAGGTCACCAAATTCATTGAAGGTGGTGATGGTCATTTATTTGAAGATGAAGAAATTAAAAGACTGCTTCAGGGAGGTTAGTAAAAGGGAAACAACTAACCCACTTAACAGGTTCTGATAACTGAGTTCTTCAGCTTTTTAAAGACTGAGCATTCAGGTTTGTTTGTTTTTTAATTAGGTTAAAAAATAGCATCAAGTCTCTTAACAGATTGATTGGGTCAATGGTGGTTAAAGTAAGAGGTATAAAGAAAAATTACTAGTTTAAACAGTCTTTAAAAAGTTCAGTGGGGAGCAATGAATATTTTTTTGCTCTGATACAGACAACTGTAAGGATATTCTTAGTATGTGAAAGAGGGATGCTTTTAAAATTGGTAATTATTAAAAGAAGACCAAAATGAAATAATTTTTATATTTTAAAAAATGTATTCACTGCCCCCACAACCATAATAAAAGGCATGTTTATGAATTTTTTAAGTGCATAGAACTAGCAAAAAAAATTGCATTTAGCAATTTTATTTCCAAAACTACATTCTCAGGAATGGGTTATCTGTTTCTTCTAACAGTTCAAGTGATAATCTATACCTGGAGCTGTAAATTATTTTGCATATGAAATTAATTTTAATCTTTAAAATATGGTATGTTCTCTGTCTATGGCATTAAAAGGATCTACTTTTAAAAGGAAAGAAGAAAAAGAATTCAAAATCTTACACAAACTCTCAATGGTAATTACTCAAAGAAGTTTGACTAAACTAATTTCTATTAACAAAAAAGTACTAAGAAATTGTTTTAGAGAAACAAGAATTTAAGTTATCTAGAAAAATCAAATATGTTCTTTGAAATATACTGTGAATTAAGAAACACAGCTTAAGTTTAGTGTTTATCCAAAGTATGGTTCCTGTTAGCTTTTATGCCTAAAATTTTAAAAATTATAGTACTATGTCCAAGAAGTTGTAATTTCTTTTGGGACTGTATGTATTTTTAGCAACTACTGTTTTCTTATTCTTTATTTTTACATAAGCAGAATCTCTTACATAATATTGATACTGTTCAGCAATAGTAAAAATAAATAATTTTTTTGAACCAGTGATTGAATTTCCCCTCAATAGAAAAATGTGTGTCTGAAAAATACAAGACTTCCTTTCAGACTGCTGGGAGTATATGACACTCCCAAAGCCACAGTAGAACCAGTTTTCTGTAAGCTATAATACAAAATTTACTCATCTACATTTAAATGCTTACACTCTACCAGAAAAAAGGTGGAGATTTGAGTGAAAAATGCAGACATTGAGAAAATTAAGTTGAATTCTTTTTTTTTCAGTCCTTGCCATAGTAAGCAGCTTTGTAGAATGGCAGTGCTTTCTAGAGAATGAACCAACTAGTAGCTGCACTTGTGTATATTGCTTTAATTTATTTAGACTTAAACTTCAGGTAAGTATGTTTTCCTCCCCTTCAATACGCCCCTGTTATCAAGTCCATTATAAACAACGAACTGAGTTTCCAAGAATAACTTTGGCCAAAAGAAGTTAATACCTGTTACAAGAATAAGATAATAATATAATTTTAATCAATAGAAATAGAATCCTTCTTTAATTCTGGTTTCTGTTCATCCCAGAGGTTGATTCCTTTACCTTCCAGTGTTTGGTTTCTCTACATACTTACAAAGCATTCATTTTGTTAATGTCACAACATAAATTTAATAGTTTTTTAAAAGGTGTTATATTTTATATTGGAGCATAGCTATTTAACAAAGTTGTGATAGTCACAGATGCATACGCAGCAGAGCTGTGCCATAAATATACATGATTGAGCCATACATATACATATATCCATTCTCCCCCAATCTCCCCTCCCATCCAGGCTGCCACGTAACATTGAACAGAGTTCCATGTGCTATACAGTAAATCCTTGCCACAGCATAAATTTTTAACAAAACATTTCCAAGGATTCTTTTCTCAATAGGAAGACAATATAAGTGGTATAGTTACTAATACCTGGACATGAACTGGACGTTCTAGTTTTCTTTTTTCCAGCCCTGTAAAACCATTGGGTCAACACTGAGTAACTAGTGTCCTCTTGTATAGATCCTAAGAAACACCAATGAAGGTGGTGTGAATAAAGATTATGTCATGCAAGACAGGCTTTTTTTTTTCTTTTAGAATATTGATCTATAGCTAAACTATGGTCTTCATCTCAAAGCTTGTAGTTTTCTATCTGAACTGCTCATTTTATGGTACATACAGTACATTTTGATGAATTGAATGTATTCCTCAATCATTTAGTTCATGTTTATAAACTGGCTAAATGGTTAATTGGGTACTAATATTATGATTTATTATTGAAATATTTCAGATACCGTAACTAAAAATTCTTCTCAAAAATGTGTGCAGTTGTTCACTCTTATCTTAAATAGAACTACATTTACTGAAACTACTGAAGTAACTAAGGGAAAATTGCAGAAAAGTAGGCTGTGGAAAAAGGAACAACAACAAGCTGTTTGAGAAGGTTTCGATAAATCTGCCAGTATAACATTTGAAGATTTATGGCCTCTGTACAAAACAGAGGATCAGGTCCTAGGTCTGGCTTTCAATCTGGGCTCCCACTTGAACTTAAGTAAACTGATGTGTTTCTGCCTTGTTTTCTTAATCTGGGAAGTGGGGATGGTAGTGTTAGCTACATAAAAATGAACCAATATATGAACAGCACTTGGAATAATGCTCACTGCATAATAATAATGTTCTCAGTGATGTTAGCTACTATTAGAAATTATGTCAATTCACACTAACATGACCAACAAAGTAATATTTTATGCTCTACTTTAAATTTACAAAGTCATAGGTATGTAAAAATACAACAATCTTGCAGATAATTGGGTGGAAACACTTTGTGTGTTTAAGGAAACATGGTAGGGAGGGGCATTTTCGTGAGATCATTCCAATGACTGGTTTACCTTAACATGTTTGCTTCTGTAAACACAACATACAAGTGTCATTCAGTTTGAAATTGTAGAGAGCCACTGAGAGAAAATCTGATTTTCTGCATTTTAATTAAGCTTTTCTTCAAGAGATATTTGTTTGCCACCGTGAATATTTCTTATTTTGATTTTGTCATAGCCAAATAGTAATAAATTAACACATTAGTTAATTAGATGTGCATTAATCAGATGCTGCCAAATTTATAAAAGAAAATTGAGTGTAAGTGCTTGTTTTCAAAAGTAATGTTGAAATCTTGTTTTAAGTTGCCTAAGTGCTCTTTGGAATTAGTAAATCCATTTTATACAATGATTTCCATCTTTTCTTGACAATATGTTATAAGCCATTTTTGTGACCAAATAAACCTGAAGTTAAGGGAAATATATCAGTTGGAGCATACTCATAATTCAGACTTTTCTATCTCACCTAAACTCTCCCCTACTATCCAATCTGAGGAGGTTTTCCATAGTTCTGCATTTTACTATGGTATTAATGCATATGATAAATGGTCATATAACTTATATCCAGGCAGAATAAAAAGACATGCTGGAAATGTGCTATGTAGACAAAAACAGAATTCTTCAAAAAATGCTTAATATTTCTTTTTTTTTAAATTCTTGACATTATATAGCCAAAAATACTGTTGGTGATAGTTTCATGTCTTACTTTTATGAGATTTCAGAGAATTGAAAAAATATATATTTATATATCATAGAGAAATTTTGACTTCACTGTTGAGTACAGATAATATATAACAATTGAGAAGTCAAACTTTGGAGAAAAAATAAAGAAGGTAAGCAGAGAAACGAAGTCACTATAGGGACCATATTTATCCTTTGATTTCAAATGTCCAACAACAGAATGAAAATGTGAATTTCAGTTGACCAAGTAGTCTTGTCAATAAGTTAAAAGAAAAAAAATGAAGAACTGTGAAATATTTTGCAAAATATTGCATTGTATGCACACTGCATTGTTATGAACACTTGAAATTCTAAAATATGAATTCTTATTATTTTTAACTGTTTAATTTTTAAATGGTCTTGTCGGATTGGAATTCAATTCAGGAATTGAATTGGTACAAACTTCTTGAATTGCTTATTGGCGTATTTCACATATTAAAAGTTAATCAAAATGAAGTTACAATGAGAATTTTACAGAGGCAGAAGTCTGATATATCACAAATAGGAATGACTAGGGAAAAAATGAGTGCATAACTCTGGGAATATACTTCTGCTAAACTTTATAGGATGTTAGACATCCTTTCATCATAAAGTGATGCCTTTTATAAAAAGGATGAAAAGTAAGTCATGTAAGTCACTTACTCCATGCAAAAATGGAACACCATCTGGGGCTCTACATACCATAATAAACAATATGTTTTACAAAAATAGTAAACATTCATTATAAGGAAGACAAATGTCTGTTGCCAATGCCAAAGTCTCACTACTCCAGGAGAAAATCTACATGTTTAAGTGATGTTTATTTAAAACTTTACACTTTTCTGCTAAACTGTGTTTTCCTGTCTCATGTTAGTCATAATTTCAAAGTATTTTTAACTACAACTGTTTAATTTCAGACACACCTGTGAGAAAGATACAAGCCAACAAAAGAGTTCAAGGTAAATATATTGATTATGGTGATTTGCATAAGTGGCACACCTGTTACATTAAGACAAAACAAAGGGGAGTATTTTAATATACTTTATTTTAAGCAAAGTATTTTGATGATATGAACCAGAAAATAAATCTTTCATATCACTCACTATTAATAAAATGTAAGAAAAGCAAACATTAAAGGAAAGAAAATTATACTCATGTAAACTGTTAAATATATTGAATCACTGGGGTAGATTAAAGTAGAGTTAATTTGAGAAGAAATCTTTGAATACCAAAGCTGAGTAAAAATAAGTTGCAGGTACACCAGAACTCTGTGAAACTATTATTTAAGATGAGGCTGCAGTTTGAAACAAAAATAAATTCAGTTATATACACTGTACACTTATAGGAAATGATTAATATATCTATGTACAAAATGTTGATATAATGTGTAGGTTATATCATGTATATATCACATATGCACTATAACTTTCTTTATAACTTCATTTATGTGCATTTTCTCATCTTCCACTTAGGATACCTTATATTCTGGTACAATCAAATATCAAAGATTTCCTCTGTGGAACTTAGAATTACATACTAATAGTCCAAAGAAATTGCAAGACTTATAAACGCATTTATAGGCATATCTGATTTTAATCTAGTCCAATATAGACATTTGAAACTAAAGACTCAATTGTACAAATAATTTTTAAGTGAAAACTTTATCATGGATTTCTTTTAAACATACAAAAATCATCTTAATTTTCTAAGGAAATAAAGCATAACTTTATTATTTCATATACCTTTGATCAAAAAATGATTTGGTTTCATCATAGAATATTATTTAAAATATAATTTAACATTTATTATAATAAGAAATAATAGTCTTTTATAGATATAATTATGCATAAAATGGGGCTTTGCTGATGGCTCAGTGATAAAGAATCTGCCTGCAACAGAGGAGACGCAGGTTCGATCCTTGGGGCAAGAAGATCCCTGGAGGAGGGCATGGCAACCCACTCCAGTGTCTGTCTGGAGAATCCCATGGACAGAGGAGCCTGGTGGGCTAGAGTCCATGGGGTTGCAAAGAGGTGGACATGACGGAAGCCCCTGACTATGCACCCATGCTCATGAGTAAAATATCATATTGTTAAACACTATAATTTCATCCTATTTACAATCTATATTCTCTGCCTTCTTCCTAATCAGCATCTAGAAGACGATCAAGGGAAGATCATCCTCAGTGAAAATCCAGACACCAGACAACAAAGTTTATACAACCCTAAACCAACAACCTGGTCTTAAAGGAAAATATGAAAGCCACTTTGATGTGAAGAAATGAGCCAAGACAAAAGAGCAATTGTTGAACAATTCTGAATGCAGTAATTTTTTTTTTCTGAATGAGAAACATGAGGGAGATTGTGGGTTTAGCCTCCTGTGGGATAGAATCTGAGGGAAACATAACACCTTACAGACTTTTACATCTTGACATGAAGAGTTCCAGCTGACTTTGGAATCTATGAGAGAAAATCCTTGTCACTGGATTCATTTCAGTTCAAATCTCTGGGTTGTGACCTGTTATCCCATTGAGAAGATCGAACCTTGAATTTACATATGGAGAGATAAAATGCATTCAAGGAGTTACCTCTCCATGGGAAATGGGTAAATAAAAATGGGTGCTCAGTATTAAAAAAATGACAAAACCAAAACTTTTACATCAAAAAGCTTTGCACATTTCTAATAAAATGTGGGTTTACTGGCAAATTATGTTATTTCTACAACTAATTTTGTACTCTTGAAATGTTTGTCTTATGCTCTTGCAATACATATTTTTTATCTCAAACATTTCAATAAATCCATTTTTCAGGTATAAAGACAATTATTTCAAATGGGTAATTGAAAAAAAAACTCAAGGTTTAAGTTAATAAGAGGTTTGGCCTTGGGAACAGGACTTTATACCTCTTTTTTTATATATAACAAATACTCATTAAAGGAGATTGAATGAATTTAGTGTTTTTTGAATTTTTAAAACTATTATGATACATAAATAGCCATTACACAATGAAGCAATAATTAAACATCAACTGAATATATAATATAACCCCTGAACTGTGCTAAGCTACAGGATTCAAAAGAAGAATGAGACAACTACTGTTTTCAAAGGGCAAAAAGACAAACCAGTAACCCACAATGTACCATGGACTGTTAGAGAAGAATTAACAGCACTACAGGCGCACAAAGACTTCAATTAATTATTCCTAGGCTTAGGCTAACTTAGAAGGAGCCAAAGAGATGTCTTTAATGAAGACTTGAAGTCACATAAGTGTCCATTTCACGACAAAAGAGAAGAAAACTATCTGTTTTCTGAGAATGATAAAGAGACTTGTTTGATCTACTCAGATCTCAATAAATGTCATCCTTATCTTGGACCAGAGATAAGAGCAGGCAGGGATCAGAATCCCTACTGCTGAGAAACCAACTTGTCATAGCTTGATAAATTATACTATGTGTTGAATTTAGCAATCAAAAGACTGTAAAACTGAGGAAAACCAAAACAAAGATATCTCTTGGGTCAGAGGCTCAGTACTAGAGTACTACTGAAGGACCTGGAGAGATCTGAGCTAGCTGAAAAGCTTTGGTTCTTTGAGCAGCAACTGAGGTAAGAAAGTGAGGTGTTAAGTTCTAACAGTGCCACTGACTGAAAAATTGCTAGATAGCATGGGTTTTCCAGAATGCTTTCTAGTTTAGATAGTGGTGAGATTTATGCCCAGCACTCAAGAGCCCTTGCCAAGAAATAAAATGTCCTACCAACTCAGTACTCAGATAGATATCTTTGGATTTGATTTCAGCTGGACAGACCATTGCCATGACTTAACCAAAATGATTCAAAGGAGGTGGTTATGTAAAGTGGCGCTGGTGGAATATACTAAACTAATAGCAAGATAAATGGCTGTTCTAACCAGACAGCATATTGTTGCTAACCTTCTGGAAGATCACAGGTTGACTGCATAAAACAAAGTAGATTCATTCATTTCGCTCCCTTCAGGGTTTGCTTTTGATAATGAGCTGAGTATTGCATGCAGAGTTTGCCTTTGAACATGGTCATCATAGAAAGTAGAGATGAACTTGAGGTCTTTTTAAAGACTGGCACCTTTAAGTTCTAAGGCCCTGCTTTTTAAAATTTTTTTGTACCATAGAAGAAAAAAAATAGTATTTGCTAAACATACAAAAATCTAGCATATCTCTGGTAAAGGATAGCCAACTGACACATCAATATATTTAAAGATAAAATTTAAAGATAAATTATTGATAAAATAGAAATAACAATACAAGTAAAATGATATAAGGTTAAACTGTATGAAAATAAATCATTTAAAACCACAAAATAAGAATTTAAAATAGATAAATAATAAATAAATATCCTACCAGGGCACTTTCTACAAATGGAAGCTGCAGCATAGTATATGCTTTTATACACAATATTTATCCCTTTAAAAATTCTGAAGAGTTTTATTATCTCCAGTTCTATATGAAAAACATGAGGCTCAAGGAATTTGTATCACTTTTCTTATTTCTTTTGCAGTGTACTCTTACATCAGGCCATCACTCAGCTTACCACATGTTCATTATCCAACAAGCACAATTTGAATAAAACAAACACACCTGTTTTTTGAAATTGTGCTTACTCTGCACTGCTTGATTTCAGCTCTTTTTCTAACCATCCTCTGCATAAGTAGCATTGAATTTAAGTTGAATTTTAAAATAACCCTTTCTAGTTAAGTCTGGTATACAAGGTTTGCTACACTAACTTTGAGAAGTAAAGCTCTATAGAGATTCCTGTTGAGATCATGGTATCCAAGAGCCACTGATCTACTTTCCATCACTACAGATAACAGCATTTTCCAGACCTCTATATAAACTGAATCATATAGTATGCATGGCTTCTTTTTCTGGCTTTCCTTTCTCTTACATTAATATGTAGGAGTGAAATGGTAGGATCATAGGAAAGATATATGGTTAAAGTTTTAGGAAACTGGCAAATCATACTCCAAAGGCATTCATTTGTTTTTCATTCCCACCAGAAATATCTGAGAGTTCCTGTTTCTCTAGCCAACACCTGCCATGGTCCATCTTTTTAACTGTCTCTAAGCTGAGTGGTATAGTGATCTCATTGTGGTTCTAGTGTGCATTTCCCTGATGTATGTTTTTCATCTGCTTATTTAACATTTATATATCTTTGATGAAGTATCTGCTCAACTTTTTTGCCACTTTTATTATTTTTTCTTTTTAAAAATTTATTTATTTATAGCCATGCTAGGTCTTGATTGCTGAACAGGCTTTCTCCGAGTTGTGCCAAGCCAGTTGTGATTCACAGGCAGATGTGATTCTCATTGTGGGGGGCTTCTCTTGTTGCAGAGCATGGGCTCTAAAGTGTGTTGGCTTCAGAAGCTGTGGCACAGAGCTCAGTAGTTGTGGTTTCCGGGCCCTAGAGCACCGGTTCAGTAGTGATGGCGCACAGGCTAAATTGCTCTGCAGCATGTGAGATCTTCCTGGATCAGGGGTCACACCCCTGTCTCCTGGATTGGCAGGTGGATTCTTTACCACTGAGCCACCAGGGGAGCTCGCCAATTTTAATTGGTTTGCTTTATTTACAAAAATAAAATAAATTACTCGAGTTTTGAGAGTTTATAATATATCACAGATACAAGTCCTTTATCAGCTATATAAGATGTAAATATTTTCTCCCCATATGGGACTTGTCTTTTCACTCTCTTAGCATTGTTTCTGAAGATTCCAACGCCTACTTTATCTATTTTTTTTTTTTTTGCTTTCACGGATTCTACCTAACATCTTTCATGGTGTTGTATCTAAGAAAACTTTTTTAACCAAACGTCATAAAAATTTTCTGGTATGTTTTCTTTCAGAAGTTTTATTAGATTTAGCTTTTACATTGAGATGCATTATCCATTTTGAATTACTTTTTGCTTGTGGTACAGGGTTTGAATCAAGGTTCTTTTTTCCTATAAAAAGCCAATATTCCAGCACCATTTTCTGAAAAAAACTATCCTTTGTCTATTGATCAGCTTTATGCCTTTGTCAAAAATCCATGTATTTGTGGATATATTTCTGTTTATTTTCTCTATTCTTTTTATTTTGTTCCATTAATCTTTGTCTATCTTAATTGAAATGTCACACTGATTGTATTAAAATAGGTTTAAAATACTTTTTCCTATGTTTGTCTGTAATGTGTTTTTATTTTCTATTTCACTATTTTCCACTCTTATCTTTATTGTTGTCTTTCTTCTGCTTTATCCAATTTTACTTTGATCTTGATTTTCTAGTTTTCTAAGGTAGAAGCTGAAGTCATTGACATAAAAACTTTCATTTTGCTAATACCGTAGCTGAGTGGTATAAACTCCCCCACTAAGTATTGCTTAATGATATCTCACAAAATTTCACTTTTTAATTTTTATTCTACTCAAAGTACTCTCTAATTTTCTTTCTAAGTATGTTTTAAAGGTCAGGTTTTTTTTTAAAGAAATTGAAGTAATAAGAAAAATATTTATTTTCAAGTGTAGTGATGATTTCTTATGTTCTTTGTTCCTTTGTGTAGATCCACGTTTCCTTCTGGTATCATTTTCCCCTTGGTAACATTTCTTTTAGTGCAGATCTACTGGTGATAAATTGAATTTTTCTATCTAAAAAAAAAATCACTATTTTGTCTCCATTTTTGAAAACTATTTTTGCTACATATGCAATTTGAGATTGACTGTTTTTATTTACAATGCTTTCAGTTCAGTCGCTCAGTTGTGTCCAACTTAAAGATGCTATTTCACTGTTTTCTTGCTTGTCTTCTTTTTATTTGCTCTGTATGTAACATGCCCTTTTTACCCTCTTTGCCAGGTTTCTGAAAATTTTGATTATGATGTGCATTGGGGTGGTTTTTTCTTGTTTTTGTTCCTAAGATGTATTGAGTTTCTTAGATACGTGATTTTAGAATTTTGATCAAACCTGATTTTTTTTTTTTACCCAGTATCAATGTTTTTATTCTGTCCCCTACTTTCTGGCATTCTGATTACATATATTAGACTACTTTTAAGTTGTTGTACAGCTCACTGTTCCTCACTTTTTAATTAATTCTTTTCTCTGTTTGCTTTTATTCTGGAGAGTTTCTACTTTCATACCTTCATGTTAATTAACCCTTTCTTCCACAATGTGCAATTTGACCCTAAATCTATCCCCTGAATTTTTCATTTCAGAAACTACAGCTTTCATCTCTAGAAGTTAAATATGGCCTTTTTTTTAAATATCTCACATCTCTCCATAACTTTTTGAACATATGGAATATAATTATAGTAACTGTTTCAAAGTCCTCTGCTACTGGAACAATGGGACAGTTCTGAGTCAGTTCAATGGGTTGAATTTTGTCCTCATTATTCTCCGTATATACCGGCTTTGTTGCATGCCTAGTAAACTTTGATTGGTTCTCAGACACTGTACTATTTTCTTGTTGAGTGCTAGATATTTTGCATTCCTACAAATATTAGTGAATATTGTTCTAGGAAATAGTTATGTCTTGAAAACAGTTTAATCTATTTGGGTCTTGCTCCTAAGATTTGCTAGGCAGTGCCCTATCTACATATTCTGAGGCTAATTATTCACTGCCATGTAGCCATGGTCCTGTTGAGCACTGTCTCGGGGCCCAGTGAATTATGAGGTTTTCAAATCCGACTGGTGAGAACGGGTGTTTTTCTAGGCTCTTGTGAATGTGAGATACTGTTTCTGCTAATCTTTTCAAATGTTTTCCCCACCTCTGGTCTCCATTAGTTTTCTAGTATAGCATGATTAATAATTATTATTTAAAATTAATAATTATTTCAAAACTTTTCTAATATTTCTAACCACATGCTGATGATTACTCTGCTAATACTCATGGAAGCCCTCTGCATTTCTCTCAAGTTCTCTCTCTGTGCAGCTGTGTCCTCTGTCCTAGAGTCCTCTGAACTCTAGCTTTCTTGGTCTCCCTGTACAGTCAGCTCCCTCTCATCACTTCCATGACTCAGCCAGTCTCCCTGTGGGCTCTCCCTTCCTGCACTGCAACCTGCAGAACAGAACTCTGCAACAATCACAGAGCTCACCTTGCCTGTTTCCTGACTCTGAGGCATCACTGACATTTGTTGCCTGATGCCCAGGCCCCATTCCTGAATACCATTCTTTGGAAAGTTTCGTCTGTTTTTCTTTTTTTTTTCCAAATTATTTTAGTCAAGAGAGTAAATCTGACCCCTACTATCCCATTTTTTCCCCTGAAAGTATAAGATCTACTCTAATTTAATTTAGTTATATTAGTTCTATTTCATAATCATAACCTATAACTTTAAATAGGAGCAGCCAACTGGAAGATGCTAATCATAAGAAGAGCCAGATGGAAATGTGTTGATAGGATGCACACAGACCTATCCTGAGTAACAGGAAAAGAATTCAAGATGAAATCTCTTATAGCTACTATCATTGCTATGCACATGCACTCATATATTAGACACTGATAAGGAACTGTCTATGGAGAAGGGAATGGCAACCCACTCCAGTGTTCTTGCCTGGAGAATCTCATGCACAGAAGAGCCTGGTGGGCCACAGTCCATGGGATCATAAAAAGTGAGACATGACTGAGTGACTAACACACACACACAAAGAACTAAGAGAAAATGGTAACTGAATTTTATTTATTGAGATTTCTTTTTTATGTTCATCTTAACATATATTTCTTTTCATTCATCGCTGACTCAATGCACATGAGTTTGAGCAACTGAGGGAGATGGTAAAGGACAGGGAAGCCTGGCGTGCTGCAGTTCATGGGGTCACAAAGAGTCAGACATGACTTAGCGACTGAACAACAGCAAACACTGAGAACAGCATTTCTTAAAGTTTTAAGCACTTATTTAGGTTAACTAAAATAGCCTCATTGTCTTCACTTCTGAGAGTCTCCAAAAGGTCCTACAAAACATCTGTTAAATATTCATTGATGAGATTTCTACACAACTTGATGAGAAAAGACTAGTAATTTTCTAGCCAACCTAGGTTCCAAAAACAACACTTGAAAAAGACCATATGTGAATAAAGCTGTTAGATATCTTCCATTTACAGTGATAAAGTCATTAACTAATGAATTTCTTAAACTTAAATGAGGTCTCAGAAAAAGTTTTGGAAACACAGAAAAACATCTGAAATGTACAAGATAATTCTGGAACTTCAGGAAAGCTAGATCAAAAATTTCCATAATTACAACAACCTTCAAGGGGTTGGTATGAATAATTAGCTTGAAAATATAAGATATATTCCATGTGAATTTAAAAACTGAACAGAAACAAGGTCAATAAACAATGGGTAAATTAAGGATCCAGCTTAGTTGAAGGAATTTTAATAAGTCCTTCCTCAATTAATTATTCCTGAAAATTAGTCCCAACTTAATTCAGTTAAACTTTAGAAACTGTTTATTAGGTTAAATCACTATTATAAAATCAATTTGGATTTTTCTCTTAATATGGCAGAAAAATACACCATTTGGTTTTAAAAAACTGAAATCATGATTTATCCTGTTCTAGGAGAGTTCAATTAAATTTTTTTTCAGTCCATTATGTATCTATCACCAACATCTGAGTTTCAAATATTTGTGCCACAGTTTCTATTTGCTTACCTTTTACTATAATATAATGATCGTCTCTCACACCCTTAGATTTCTGGGGTCCAAGCACACAGCCATCAAAGTCAGCAGAGAACCTGCTGCAACCAAAAATAACTACTACATTGTTATCTCTGCAGACCCAAAGCTGCTCTCTGGTGTTCATCATCTTCTTAGCCACCGTGTAAGTACATCTTCAGGAAAATGAGCATAAAAAGCAAATAAAATCCCTGGGTCTTGTTTCTCTATGACAGTTGTGTCTAAGCAGTTTTAGTGCCAAACATAAGAACTGTTTGGAAAAATTAATACAAGGGGTAGGAAAAGAAGAGCACTTAACATCTCTTTTACCCTATGCATTTTTTTTCTCCCATAGCATTTATCAGACTCAAACATACTAGAATTTATTGATACTATTTAATGTTTGTTATATATTCCTCTTCCTCACTAGAATATAAACTCCGTGAGGGTAGGGATCTTATCTGTTTTGTCCACAGCTAGGTCCCTAATGTCTACCCCTGAGCTTTTCCCATTCTAAGCTTTCAATGGTGAATTTGTGAATAAATCTACTTACAGTAAGTGTAAAAATTTTTAGAACAGATTCCTCAAAATAGCAACAAAAGTAGTTTTACAAGTATTTTATAAACGCTTCATCATTTTCTATACTGTATACACTTTCTAACATTGATTTTTATAATCAGAAAATGTTTTTAAAATGGATATGTGTGTACATTATTGAAAAGACATTGCTAATGGAATTTGTATGTAAATGAAGGAACATGTAAATCCTTATACATGATACACAACACATACTATACATAATAAACACATGTCACATACCCTTACACATGCCAGAGACTCAGCTTTTTTTCAGACTTCTATGGACCTTCTCACTGCATCATTTATCTATCACTGATTACAGTCCATGATGATTTTAGTTATTCTTGCCTGTCCTCTCATTTTTCCCCTCATGTTAGACCTGAAATGTCTCCTCTTCACATATCCCTCTAATAATTTCTTCCTTTAAACACACGCTTTTTTTTTTTTGCTTCACTCGATCTCCTCTGCCTACACTACACATACCATACAACACACTTCCATGCTGTTATTTCTCATCCCAGAGTCTGCATAAAATACACCATTCACACTTTCTGATCAAGAAAGAGATCTATGTTTTAGTCACGTGTGTACGATCATTGCCTTACATAAGGGCTGGTATAGACAATATAATTACCAAAAAAAGCAAAAATTCGGGGTCATGATGAAGTGTACTCTCCTTAATTACCTGTATTTTCAGCTAGGAGCTTTGCAGACCTTAAGAAGATAGACATGCTCTTGCACAAGAGATGAACGTCAAAGGGGGAATAGTCAGTAGCTATCTCTAATTCCTGGACTTAGTTTCCCGAAGTGCTTTACATCATCTGCTCTGAATGAATCCTTTGTTTCATTCTTCCGGCCTCTCTGGTCATATACTCACTGCCTTTTTCACTGTTGTGTCATCATCTCATGCCTTTCTTCTAAAGTCTCCACTTTTCTCACTCATCACTTGGTTATATTTAATATACATTTTTTCTCAATGAACTCACAATGGCTCTCTTATGACTTTCTATTTCATACTTATAAGCAACCACCTCCCAGACAATCTGACATTTCTACTGGAACCCAAAAGTTATACAATAATAAGAATGATTTTAAAAATAAATAACACCTATTTGGCATTACTGTATGACAGAACCTGTTCAGTATTTTGTACAAATACTCTTGACAATTCTAAGAGGGAGATATAATTGTTTTCTATATTTTAGAGAAGAGGACATTGGATCACAGAGAGTTTAAATAATTTGCTCAGATTAGGAAGAAACAGAAATAGAATTTGAGTCCACATGGTATGGCTTTATAGTCTGAGCTCTAAATGATTTGATAGACTGAATCTCTTTTCTTAGTTTTCCCTGAATCTGGTCTTGAACACCATTAGTTTTTCAACTGGCATCCTACTGCTAGCATTTTTTGTCTTATTTCACATTTAAAAATTTAAAATGTTTTTATTCCTAAAACTCAACTCTGACTGCATCACTCCATTGCTTACCAACTTTGAGCACTTTCATTAACTATGGAAGTCTAAACTTTGAATACACAATGCCCTTCAAATTAACCTAACCTCACACTAACCTTGACAAACACTAGATATACCAACTTGACTGTACTACTCCTAAATATTTACCATGTTTCTTTCCTCCTTATGTTGAAGGCTCAGCTTGAGTCCTATATTGTCCATGGCACCCCTCTTGATTTACCCAGCAAAATTTCTCTTCCTGTTCTGGTTTCCTATATGACTTTTGAGGAATCTCTCTTTTGTCACATGTTACAGCCAACCTTGTATCTCTCCTGCATCCGTTCATTCAGCAAACATAAAGCTACATATTTGTGCCAACTTTTCTACAAAACTTCAGATTTTAGAGAAAGTGCTACTTTTTTTCCGTGTGTTTCTCATAGGTTATATTTAATGAATGATGATTGAAATAAATGTATTTATTTGATCAAAATTTTACTGAATACTTGTCAACAATTTCTAGTAAATCAAAGTAATAGTGCTTCCAATTGTGAATTAGTCCAATTTCTCTCCATCTTTAATAGCCATTTTTAGACAATTAAGGCTGTAAACAAGACATCTGGAGGGAAGAAGTGGTCTCAGAATCTTCCCAAGCTGCTGTTCATCTGCACACATCTGTTGGTCATTATTAGTCACAGGAAAATGTCTGAGTTTACAAGTTTTATTTAGCTTCTCCTTCATAGTCTCTCTATATTAGTCAAACCATCATGGGATCCTGTGTATACTAGTTCTTCCCATGTACAAAACCTTGGCTTCCTGCTGAATCTTCTTGCTCATTTTTCTGTTGATAAAGTGAAAAAGTTCATGATCAATGTTAGATTGAACCCGGTTTTGGGAACTCCAGATGGCCTATTTTTTTTTCCTTCAGAAAAAAGAACAGTTAACACAAACATATTACTTTGAAATTACCATCTGGGGGTTTTGAGAGATTATTTTATTTTTAATAGTGTATTGTTAGTGAACAATTACATTTGGCAAAGATGATGGCCCTGTTATGAAACATATGTCACTAACACAGACCCAATCACAAATACGAGCTCCTGACAATTCTGAAATTTGTAAGATTTTGGTCTTCAAATACTGCAGTTGTTATTTATTCATAAGAGTAAATACTTTATTTATTCATGAGAGTAAATACTTGTCTTGTTTGTGGATAGATTACATACAAATGCATGAACACAGAATTCACAATGATATTAAGTTTAATGCAATATGCCATTTCTTTCAATATTATAGATCACTACAAATTGGATTAGGAAAAAAATTAAATGTTATGCTCTCACATTTTCTAATTGAATATTATATATTACTTTTTAAACTAAATTTTTTAGTTTTTAATTTTCATGTATATATTATTCAAGATTTACTAGCTTGTAAACAACAGAAAGACCATTTATAATAAAATTATTAGTTTATATACTAGTAAATATAAATAAATAGCCCAGAAGTTTCAAAAAGAAAGTCTCAGACCAAAACCTTAGGAACTGGAATAAGAAACTCAATGTGAATAAGCTCCAGCTTGTACTGGATTTTTGTTTTTGCTTCTGGTTGTACCCACGGTATGGAACATGGTTACTGATAATATTAATCTAGAAGCCGCAGAAGAAAGAATGGTTTTATATTTCAGTGCCTAGGAAGGAGACCAACTGATCTTCCATGAGTTATGTGTTCACTCTTTGGACCAGTCCCTGTGGGCAGGACAGTGTGGTAAGAAGAATGCGCATAACTTCTCCCAACAAAAAGCTCCCACAGTGAGGACAGTGTGCAACATGTTGGGGACTTTTGGGCTAAAGTCAGCAGAGAAAGAGCAGGGCAACACAGGAGAGTAATCAGAACAGTCCACGCTTCACAGAGAGGGTGAGGTTTGGATGAGCAACATGGGAGCTTGACAGTGCAGTACCCTTTTAACTCATATGGTTAGGTAAAATTGGAAAGGATGAATGATAGCTCAAAGTTCTCTCAAAGGAGGAGATGAAATGTGCTGGAGGTTTCCATAGTTCCTCCCCCATTTGTCCCTGTAGAGTTTGCCCCTATCCTATACAGCAACAGCCTCTTTACCTGACATGCTTTGTACCTGCCTTCATTGTTTTTTCTAAACAGGCTTCCTTGATTCAGGGAAGGAAATGTGAGCCATGGAACTTTTTCTTCATTCTCACACTCATGTAAGAATTATGCCTCATATCTTTTAAAGCAAAATTTAATCTTTTAGAACATAAATCACCCCTCCAAATATAAGAACCACATGAAAACATACATTAATTATGAAAAATCATCAGGTCTTATTGAGTCCTTTTCATACCTAGGAGTTCTTTATTTATACCCAGATGATCTAAAAAAAATTACTATCAACTTCTTTTATCCTTCCAGCTATAAGATATTTTAATAGATTATATCATATAGTTTCAAGAGGAAATAATCTCTTTTAGTTTAGAAAATACTTGTTGGAATTTATTTTCAACACTCATCACCAAAAACATGAAATTTACCTTATTGACCTGAGGCGAATTTCCAAAGAACTACCAAATCTGTATTATGTCACAAGTTGAGACTCACACCAGCAAGTATCTGCTTGATAGGATATTATTGCTTCTAATGAGTTTTAGACTTTTTCCCTAGAAATTAGCATTGAAACCTATGGCTTATGGTCACCACATACCTAACACAATAGCTAATTTTCTGATAACTAGGTTAATTCTATTACAGAAGTCACAAATTATTTTATAACCATGTTAACATTCTGTGCAAGATGGTTTTACTGGGTTGTTTTCTCTCAATTTTATCATGACAATTCACCTGGGTGCCCTCATATTCTGGTGGTAAAAGCATAAATAGGACCAGCTTTCCTAGGGATCATTAGAACCATGCCAATACTTTGGCCCAGTAATTCAGCTTGCAATAATTTATTTGATGAAAATAATCAGAGAACAATACTAAAACTTGTTAAAATGTTTGGTACAGGTTCATTTATAATATTATAAATATATATTATAGTGATATAGAGGAAATAACCTTCACTTCAGACTTCAAGAGAATGGTTAAATTATGGCTATTAGAATAATATCCAGGCAGAAGAGGTTTTGATACAATTTTTTTGAAGAAACTGGAAGAATGATCAGAAGAATGATAGAATAATTTGTTACACAACAGGTTACTACAAATAATATATAGCAGGGATCCATTTGAGTAAAATATGTATGCATAGGCAAAAATAAAACTTTTGCAAATATCTTAAAAATAATTATTTTTAGTTATAAAATTATTCTTTTATGTTACAAAATTTTTCTATAAGGCATCATCTAAAATAGTTATAAAAATTAATTTTTAGCTATTTAATTTCATTTTCTAATATATTTACATGTACTCCATCCAAGTATGAAAGAATGATTGGTGATACTTTTGAAGGCAGAAGTAAAGACAGATAGGAAATATTTCTTCCAACTAACAGAAAGGAAGGTACAAGAAGAGCAGGTGCTATTTCTATTTATGAAGACGAGTATGGTGTGTGTGTTATGTGTGTGTTAGTTACTCAGTCGTGTCTGATTCTGCAATCCCATGGACTGTGGCCCACCAAGTTCCTCTGTCCATGGGATTTCCTGGGCAAAAATACTGCTGTGGGTAGCCATTCCCTTCTCCAGGGGATCTTCCAGACACAGGGATCAAACTTGGCTTTCCTGCATTGCAGGCAGATTCTTTTAATGTCTGAGCCACAAGAGAAGTCCTTATAAAAGCAGAACATAGGTGCAAAGATTCATTAAGGCTTTCTGTGGATGGAGTAGAGGCAAGGACATCTGGCATACAATCTAGAATACTGTAAAAGGAAAAATGAACCTGTTAGAAAGCTACTGAGGCAGTTCAGATTAGAAATCCTGGTGGCTTGAACAAAGATAGTGGTAATGAAGATTAAGAGAAAATGATGGTTTTAAAATACATTTTGAAGGTAGCAATGGCAGGTCTTAGTGATGCATTTGGTGTATGGCAGGAAAAGAGAAAGAAGTCAAGGATGAGCCCCAGGTTCCTGGCTTGAGCAACTGGCTGAGTGATGATGGGCTTTAATAAAATAGGAAAGTCTGGGAGAACAAAGATCAGGAGATGGATTTTGGATTTGATTAACTCTTGGGACCTCTAATACATACAAATAGATATAACAAACAAATTCTTGGACAAAGGAATTTAGCATTCAGATCAGATACTCTTAACTAGAGGAGATATAAAATACACCTGTGTTGTCACATGCTTTTCTTTGAAATTTAAAAAATGGATTATATTAGGAGGAATGTTAGAGAAAAGAAAGAAGGGATATGCACCCTGAAGAATTTCATAGGTGGAGGTGGTTGGAAGAGGGGGAGATAGGAAACGAGATTAAGACAGAGTGGTGACAGAGATGGGAGAAAAAACAAGATGGTAGTTTCAAGGGAAGCAGGTTGCTTCGAAAACAGAGTGGATGAATGCATTGATCAATGGTAGGATGGTAATGGTAGGATGTTAGCTGGAATTAGAAAAGGCAGAGGAATGAGAGAGTAAATTGCCAATATCCGTTGGATCATCCAAAAAGCAAGAGAGTTCCATAAAAACATCTACTTCTGCTTTATTGACTATGTCAAAGCCTTTGACTGTATGGATCACAATAAACTCTGGAAAATTCTTCAAGAGATGGGAATACCAGACCACCTGACCTGCCTCCTGAGAAATCTGTATGCAGGTCAGGAAGCAACAGTTAGAACTGGACATGGAACAACAGACTGGTTCCAAATCGAGAAAGGAGTATGCCAAGGCTATATATTGTCACCCTGCTTATTTAACTTCTATGCAGAGTACATCATGAGAAACGCTGGACTGGATGAAGCACAAACTGGAATCAAGATTGCTGGGAGAAACATCAATAACCTCAGATATGCAGATGACACCACCATTATGGCACAAAGTGAAGAACTAAAGAGCCTCTCGATGAAAGTGAAAGAGGAGAGTGAAAAAGTTGGCTTAAAGCTCAACATTCAGAAAACGAAGATCATGGCATCTGGTCCCATCACTTCATAGCAAATAGATGGGGAAACAGTGACAGACTTTTTTTGGGGGACTCCAATATCACTGCAGATGGTGACTGCATGACATTAAAAGACGCTTACTCCTTGGAAGAAAAGGTATGAGCAACCTAGACAGCATATTAAAAAGCAGAGACATTACTTTGCCAACAAAGGTCCATCTAGTCAAAGCTATGGTTTTCTTGATGTCATGTATGGATGTGAGAGTTGAACTATAAAGAAAGCTGAGCGCTGAAGAACTGGTGCTTTTGAACAGTGGTGTGTTGAAGAAGACTCTTGAGAGTCCTTTGGACAGTGTGGAATCCAACCAGTCCATCCTAAAGGAAATCAGTCCTGAATATTCATTGGAAGAACTGATGCTAAAGCTGAAACTCCAATACTTTGGCCATGTGATGCAAAGAACTGACTCATTGGAAAAGACCCTGATGCTGGGAAAGATTGAAGGTGGGAGAAAAGGGGGACAACAGAGGATGAGATGGTTGAATGGCATCACCGACTCAATGGGCATGAGTTTGAACAAGCTCCAGGAGACGGTGAAGGACAGGGAAGTCTGGCATGCCGCAGTCTATGGGGTCGCAAAGACTCAGACACAACAGAGCGACTGAACTGAACTGAAGATGGTAAGAAAGAGGATGGTAGAGTGAGCTTATTAAATATTCCAACAAGATGTCATTGTGAGTCTTGGCAAAAGCAGGACTGGAAGTACAAGCCAAGAGTAGACTGACAAAAAAATGGAAAGTAAGAGAAGGAAAGCCACAGAAATATACAACTTTCTTGAGAAAAATATTGTCTTTGGAGGGGACAGAAATTGAGGCAGTGCTTGGAAAGGGCTGAAGAATCAAGGGAAGTGATTTCTTAAGGAAAGGCTTTTATTTTTATATTTCTATTGAAATGGCTCAGTAACAATCTTTTATTAGAGAAAGCAAGATGTTTTGTATTACAAACTGTCAATTAGAATTTTTTGTGAGGTAGACAGCTTAAAATGTATCTAAACAAACTCATGAAAATGTTCTACACATCCAGTTGAAGTAAATATGAATTCAAAATATTTTGTTTACATCGTTATTTTTTTCACTACCAGTCTTAAGATATGAAGTTTCCTACTATAATTTCTCATCTGGATTATTACATTAGCCTCTCACTTCCTCTAGTTTTGGTGGTTTCGTTGCTAAGTCGTGTCTGACTCTTGTGATCCCATGGATGGTAGCCAGGTAGGCTCCTCTGTCCTTGGAATTCTCCAGGCAAGAATACTGGAACAGGTCACCATTTCCTTCTCCAGGGAATCTTCCTGACCTAGGAACTGAACCCAGGTCTTCTGCACTGAGGCAGATTCTTTACCAACAGAGCTACAAGGGAAGCCCACCTTTACTTCTTTGTTATCAGTAATCTTCCAAAATCCCAAACACAATTATGTCTTACCATTAAAAAAAAGTCAACCATAAGCTTTCAGAACAAAGGCTGAACTTCCTCAAATCAGCCCCTACATTTTGAACCTTTTGAACATCTTCTACTTCATCCATCATGCATCATTTTCCCAAACAGACATATTCCAACTCTCTGCTTCAGACTTTTGTATACACTTAGAATACACAGTTGCTTAGAATGTTCTCTGCAATAATCACGATACTCAAGCCATATCCATAAGTACACATACTCTTACACAAGCTGTGGTACATATACACAATGGAGTATTACTCAGCCATTAAAAAGAATACATTTCAATCAGTTCTAATGAGGTGGATGAAGCTGGAGCCGATTATACAGAGTGAAGTAAGCCAGAAAGAAAATCACTAATACAGTATACTTACACATATATATGGAATTTAGAAAGATGGTAATGATAAACATGTATGTGAGACAGCAAAAGAGGCACAGATGTATAGAACAGTCTTTTGGACTCTGTAGGAGAGGGAGAGGGTGGGATGGGTTGGCAGGGTGGCAGTGTAACATGTGTGATATCATAAGTGAAATGAATCGCCAGTCTAGGTTTGATGCAGGATGCAGGATGCTTGGGACTGATGCACGGGGATAATCCAGAGAGATGGTGTGGGGCAGGAGGGGGGAGAGGGGGTCGGGATTGGGAGTTCATGTACACTCGTGGCTGATTCATGTCAATGTACAGCAAAATGAATACAGTATTGTAAAGCAAAATAAAGTAAAAAATAAAAATTAATAATAAAAAAAACCATTTTATATCTAGCTAATATCTAGTCATCTGTCAACTCTCAACTCAAATGTCACTTCTTGTGGTAAGCTTTCCTTTATTTCATTTGTTTTAGATTCTGATTCCATAAAGAAAATTTTACCAGTTATAACACTCAACCCACTGTATCATAGTTTTCTTGCAAAACCGGCAGAAAACATAAGGTCCTTGAAGGAAAGAGGAAGGGTTCATGAACTTTATTATCCTGAACATAACATAATGACTGGCAACTGTTCTTAAAATTGAATATAGCAAAATAGCTGGAAGGAAGCTGGAAAGAGTACTGGGGAGAGAAAAGGGGATTTACGATTTATAGATATTCCCCAGCTGAATATTATTAAGTCCACTATGCCAACCTATTTGAGAACTACCAATCTCATTGACTATCTATTCCTGGGAAGCAAAAGGAAAATATTATTTCATTGTTTTGCTTATGGGTTTGAAATCATACCTAATTAAAAGAACATTTTGTTTTTCTTAACATATTGTAAGAATTGCAGATGTCAAAATTTTGGCACATTTGCAACAAACTTACCAAACAAAAATTTTAAATTCACTACTGGAACCAGATAGAAGATTGGAGAAAGATAAAAAGTAACACTAATAATAACCATATTTTCCTCAAAATAGGCTGCACATTTTTGAAGAACACTAGTATTCCTTATGGCTTGGCTAAATCAAGTGAAAGAATCACTGCAGATTTTGATGCAGGATACTTTTTGGTTTTACTATTAAAACAAACAAAAAAAATGTTTCAAGATAGTTCACCCCTTAAGTAATATGGCAAAATAACAAATTATCCTTTGATGCAGTCTTACATGTACATTTTTGAATATGATTAACCCTTCAAAATATGTGTTCCATTTCCCTCTGTTTTCTCACTCAGACAGTAACTCTTCATAACTTGTATTCTTTGCAAGTGAACAATAGGCAACTGAATAATCTTGTTACAGACACACTCAGAATTTGTTTCTTAGCCTCAGATTGCAAGAAAGGGATAAAGAAAAAGAAAGTGTATGTTCTATTTCTTATTGTGTTATCTTCTGATTAGTTTCTAGGTCCCAAATTTGTGTTTGGGGAGTTATTTACCATCATGATGTATGTTTCCTGTGCTGCTAGTTTCTGAAAGAACATCCATCTTGATATGAGAAAACTTAGAATAAACCATAGTAAAACACTTGGAAATTTTAATTCCTCTTGGGCAATAAGATGCTACAGTTTTTTAACATATATTTACATATATACATGAATAACTGCTATAGACTTGAGACTAAATGATATTAGAAATCAAGTAAACTTTAATTTGTAAAATCATGTAAAAAATTTTAAATATAAAATGAAGCCAGTTGATTATTACATCTCCTGGTTCTCACTTCTAAAATGTCTGGATGAGTCCATTTCTTATCCTGTCTGCGTCCTTGAGGCCTTGTTGTTTATTTGAAATAAAACTAAGAGCTGCATGAGAAGCCAGATTTAAAAAAAAAAAGGAGGCCTCAATAAAGTAGAAATATAAGGCTCACAAGAGTGAATGAGAGAGCAGGAAGAGTTAATAGTTTGGCATAAATTTGGAGAGTGTGTTCAAGCTACAAAATAAAAACTAATTCTTCAGAAATATTCAGTTAAGTTGAAGCTAATTGAATATATCCTTTTAGAATCTAGAAAGGGGGGAAAATAACATCATGAAATTGAGTGCATTTGTTAAAAATATAATCCCTACTATATGGAACCAACTGCTGACAATTAGAATTATGTTAAAATTCAGATTAATACCTGTTTCAATTGTGTTTCACTTTAATGATCTCTTAAATTTTAAATTTTTGTTTAGGTTAGGTAATTTATCTTTCGTTAAATCTTCTCTGTGTTCTAAATAAATAATCCAGAAATAGTAAATAAAATTTCTAGTAAAATAAGTCTGATTGTGTAAAACAGGGGCTCTTACATAGCAGAATACCAACCACCAAAGACTAATGCCAAATCCAGAATAAAGCCTATAAGACGTGGAAATACCAACTGCTTCTCTACGAAACATAACACATGTGAAACAACTATAAACTGATTAAGTGATTGATATATTGACCTTTGTATGCAGGCTCTGACATTAATTGAAACAAAAACCTTATTGTGGGTCCAAAGCATGTTCATTTATTGAGTCCACTGACTTTTCATAGACTTGAAAAGTGACGTAATGATTGGTTATAGGCACTAATTAATATGCATTTGGAAAAGCACTAGGAAAGAAATCAATAAATATGTTTTATGAAAATTTTGTGGCCTCTGATAAAATGGGGAAATGTCAGCTTCCTTGGAGAGCAGGGTTTAAATATTTCAATCAAGGGTTTATAGACAGGTTTTGTTCTCAGGGTTCTAGGTTCTATAGCACACTCTGTGTTCTTTTTTCAAAATATGTTTTTGTAGAGGTAATGAACATATATGGCATAAAATACAAAGTACAAAGGTCTGTACTTTTAGAAAGTAAACCTCCTTTCCATTCCTTGCCATTCTTTCCAAATTCCCTGTGCTAGCTTAAAAAAATAAGCTATGCATATACGAACATACCTAGGTCTATCATCTATATGTCTCTCTACCTATCATCTACCTATATATCTTATACTTCAAAAGTAACATGTTAATCCTATTTCCTGTGCCAATTTTTTTGAAATAGTGATATATTGTGAACACCTTCCACATTGGCACATGTAGCACTACTTCATTCTTTTAAAGCCTCCTAAATTCTGTAGAAGTTTTCTTCTTTGACACAAACCTGGCCCCGTAGTTGACTGGTTAATACTAAATTTTTATTAGAAAAGGAAGTAAAAGAATAGAGTTGCTTGTCTATTGGTGGTCAATATCTTCAATCATCCCATAACTGATTTCATGTTCATCATATATTATAATTTAATACATTTTCAAAATTGGCATAACTTATTTTAGTTGTACTTTGTTAATTCAAAATTTGAGTGTCATGATTTCGAACAATGTACGGCTGTCTTCCAGTTTTGAAAATACTCTGCTCTTAGAGGAATTGGGGAAATCCGGAGAAGTAATTACTGGATAAAATTGTCATCCATCCAGAAGGCTAGTCCCCAATTGAGAGACTGTTACAAATTTCATACCCATTAACTCTGAAATCCTTTACAAATATCATTTACATGTGTGCACCGTCTCATGGGGACTTGGTCTCTGACTTGATTGGTGTGGGAAGCTGACAGCACAGATTCTTTAGGAAAAGAGCATCCAAACTAAACTGTATTCTTTGCAGCCTAGTCATCCACTTAGACAAAAATGACCCAATCTTCAGTCACTATGTTGGAACAGGAGAAAGCCATCCTCTAACGAGCCTTGAGTTACATTCTGTTAGATTCTAGGAACTATATGATCAACCTGAGAGTGTGCAAATGAGTATCAGTTAACTAAGAAAATATGGAAGAAAATCCTAAGCAATGTCAGTCAATCGTCTTTGCTCATGAGGTCAGAGAAATATAAAATAATAATCACTAGTATTTGCTCTGTGCATTTTAGGTTCACAAAGAACATTCACAAATACTGATTCAATTGAGTCATTGGAACTTGGTGTACTGCACAGGTTTGAGTATAACCACAAAGAAAATTTAGAGATTTGTATATTAACATAATACCATATGCTTCACACAGGCCTCTGCCTATGACTGATATTAATACCCTTAAATTATTACAAACTAGTGAATGGATGGAGGTGGAAGGGGGTGGGATAATGTCTTTTGATTTGGATGCTGTATACACTGGTGTCCTTAATTCATGAAAAGCCTCCAAACTATACACTTAACAATTTGATTACATTTGTATATCCCAATTTACTTCAATTAAAACTTTTTAAATGGTAGGAAAACTACAGAGTAATAATGCTGTAAATATTAAAAGAAAAATTTAAGACATTAACCATAAATTTATCCAACTGTTCAGGGTTCACACATTTTTGGTCTATATATATTGAGTTTTTTGCTACTGAATATGTTATATGTGTATTTCCACAAAATATATAATCATAATGTGGGATTTGTTAAAAATATTTTTTACTTTATGACGTATTATGAACTAATACCTTTCCCTGAGAGTACTAATATTTCTAAAGGAGCATTTTAATTCGTTTCCACTTTGTAAGAGCATTATTTATTTTCAGTTTTGTCATCTTCCTCTTCATGGGATATTAAAATGCAACACAAATGAATCACTACCTTTACCTGTTTTGCTAGTCTCCTGTGTCCTCCTCTGAAAGTTTATTTTGGTTTCCATTTTTATTCTGAGTTATTTAATCAATAGTCATTAAAGTTAAAAAAAAAGTCAGTTTCAATAAAAAAGTCAAACTGTGAATCCAACACAAAAAGAGAATTGTCATATTTCATCACTTCTAAGATGCACATATTCTTCACATTTTAACTTCTCTGAAATTCTGAAATCAAAGTGCATTTTGTAACTACTGGTGCCTTATAGACACTATCACTCAGGCAGCCCTTATGACGAAATTGTTGCTGCTTCATGTCTCACGTGTGTGACCTTCATCAGTCCTCATTTGAACCACTTTGTACTACAGACACTTCATATAATTTCCATTTAAATGTTTTCAAAGTATTACATTTATCATTATTTTGTCTTGTTTGAGTCAAGGAAGCAGAGGGGAAAAAAATTTGACATTGAGACAAATACTACTGTGGGAGAACTAGTGATAATTCAATATTTTTGTAAAACAAAAGTATGTTGAGGATTCTACATGAGGAAAATACCCTCAGTTAGAACCTTCACTAACTTCTGATTGAAAACAAAAGAGAGAGAAATTGTCAAATTTCTGAGAGAGGTATATTAACTGCAAAGTTAACAAATGCTAAGCAGTAGGGTCTTTCTTTTGACTGCCTGTGTGCTCTGTCGCTTAGTCGTGTCTGACTCTTCGTGATTCTAGGTATTATAGTCCCCCTAGGCTCCTGTCCATGGGATTTCCCAGGCAAAAATACTGGAATGGGCTGCCATTTCCTTCTTCAGAAGATCTTCCCAACTCAGGTATAACCCAAGTCTCTTGCATTGGCAGACAGTTTCTTTACCACTGAACCACAAGGGAAGCCCTTCCTTTGTCTTTTGTTCAGTCGCTCAGTCATGTCCAAGTCTTTGCAACCAGAGACTGCAGCACACCAGGCTTCCCAGTCCTTCACCATCTTCTAGAGCTTGCTCAAACTCATGTCCATCAGGTTGGTGATGCCATCCAACCATCTCATCCTCTGTTGTCCCTTCTCCTCCCGCCTTCAATCTTTCCCAGCATCAGGGTCTTTTCCAATGAGTCAGTTCTTTGCATCAAGTGCCCAAAGTATTGGAGCTTCAGCTTCAACATCAGTCCTTCCAATGAATATTCCAATGAATACTCCTCTGTCTACTACATCTACGTGTCTAATAAGCTGCTAATCAGAGTGTACACAAACACAGTCTTTAGCCCTGGGAGCTAAATTGCAAAGCTGTAGAATTCACTCTTTAGCCTAGAATCCATCTAGTTATCTAGACAATAACTAGACATTGAAAGATTTTACACAAGAAAGGTAAATAGGATCCACTTAAAGATCAATTCTCCTGGAACTTTTGTCTGGCTCTTAAGTCATTCTTGGTTCCCTTGGTAATACTCCCATAGCAGATGCTTGACTATAATTACAGAAGAACATGGGCATATTCTGAGACATTACTCTTTGTTAATTGTAATTATATATACATGTACACAGAATAAACAAAAACCAAATTCTTCCAGACCTAGAGAAAGAAAAGGAGTCAAGGATGGTTTTAATTCCCAAAACCTGTGAATATGTAACCTGACATGGCAAAAGGCATTTGACAAGTGTGACTAAGTTAGGAGTTTTGAGATCGGGAGATGACCCTAGATTATTATGACAGATTCAATATAATCACAGAGATTCTTGTAAGAGAAAGCCAAGAGGATAAGTGTGAGAGGCTGTCTGTGACATCAGAAACAGGGGTCATGGGAATGTGGAGCCACAGGCCAAGAAATGCAGGCTGTGTCTAGAAGGTGGAACAGGCAAGGGAAAGATTCACCTAGAATGTCTGGATGAATTCTTATCTCTAGAACTATAAGAGGATACATTTGAATTGCTTTAGGAAAGCTGAGTTCCAAAGAATTGATGCTTTTGAACTGTGGTGTTGGAGAAGACTCTTGAGAGTTCCTTGGACTGCAAGGAGATCCAGCTAGTCCATTCTGAAGGAGATCAGCCCTGGGATTTCTTTGGAAGGAATGATGCTAAAGCTGAAATCCAGTACTTTGGCCACCTCATGTGAAGAGTTGACTCATTGGAAAAGTCTCTGATGCTGGGAGGGATTGGGGACAGGAGGAGAAGGGGACAACAGAGGATGAGATGGCTGAAAGGCATCACTGATTCGATGGACGTGAGTCTGAGTGAACTCCAGGAGTTGGTGATGGACAGGGAGGCCTGGCGTGCTGCGATTCATGGGGTCACAAAGAGTCGGACACGACTGAGCGACTAAACTGAACTGAACTGAAGCCACTAAATTTGTGATACTTTGTAATAATAGCAGTAAGTATCCAATATACAGACCTTGATAAAATAAAAGGGTAAGTTACAAGGGGAGATAGCAGATGTAAACTATATGGGGTGGGGGTGGGAAGTCCATTTAAGTGGATAAAAAAAAAAAACTAGGACAACATTTGGAAAAACAAGATCATGAGGTCATTTTTAATCACAGGAGAGACTGAGGTATGTTCAAAGGTGGGATGGAAAAGTGGAGAGGGAATTATCAAAGGTTATGAAGAGAAACTGTGTGAAGGGATGAATTTCCATGGCAACAGAAGAGAATACTATAACAAGCACAGTCACCATTGGCTCAATGGACGTGAGTTTGAGGAAACTCCAGGAGATAGTGAAGGACAGGGAAGCCTGGTGTGCTGCGGTTCATGGGTTGCAAAGAGTGAGTGAGACATGACTTAGTGGCTAAACAACAACCATGTGCTTGCTCTACGACAGTCCTGTCAGTCAAAGTCCTTTCTACTTTATAGAAACAACTTAACAAGTCCTAGAGGGCCTCATTTATTGATTAGGTAATTATGGTTGAGGGTGGATAAATAATTTGTTCAGACTATACATGTTATAAATTTCAGAGCAGGACCTGAATCCAAGTCTACCTGATAACAAAGGCCAGCCCCTCAGCCCTCAGAAGAGAGAGGAAAGGTTACCAGGGCTATCAAGCGCTTACTCCCAGCCCTTTGAGATGGGAGGGGACAAAATAAAAATGAAAGAAGAAATTAATGTGCTTTCTTATAAAAGCAGAAAGATAAAAATGTACTTCATAAGATAAGTTTAATGTTTTTTTATGAGCCAACTTTTAAAGCATGAGGTCAATATCAAAATAGTTTTCACTGAATCACAATATTCAATCAACGTGTGACTGTTTTTATGCACAGTTTTAATGACTACATGGTTGAGAGTTTTCAGTTCATAAAAATTTTTTGTTTTTCCCATATATGAGAAAAAAAATAAGTTAGGAATAAAATTAACATACCAGGGTATTCAAGTTGAATCTAAATCAAAATAAATTATATTTCTGCTGAGTTTCAAAAGTAAGAGCTATTTTCCTACATCGCTGAGCGATAAATTTTACTCAGTGAGAAAGTAACAAACTACTTTGCAGAACACAGTGTAAGTTGACTTATCTGAATGGTATTTTGGGTTTCTAATTTGAGAAGGTGCTTGGTTTAACCATTTGCCTCCAAAAAAGGAAGAGAGACTAGGATAAGAATTGGGTAAGTACACAGATTTAGTTGTCGGTATGCAGATATTTTCACCTAGTATTTTATAACTGCTGGGGCTTCCCAGGTGGCTCAGGGGTAAAGAATTCGCCAGCCGTGCAGGAGATGCAGGAGACGTGGACTGGATCCCTGGATTGGGAAGATACCCTGCAAGGAGGGCATGCCAGACCACTCCAATATTCTTGCCTGGAGAACTCCATGGACAGAGGAGCCTGGAGGGGCTACAGTTCCTCCCTGCGGGAGTCACTAAGAGTCAGACATCACTGAGCCCCAGCACACACAAAATCTGTACTTTCTTAAAAATCCAGGGCTCATCCTAAATTTTACACAGTTAGATCTGATTTATTGAATGAAAGTGAAAGTGAAGTCACTCAGTCGTGTCCGACTCTTTGCGACCCCATGGACTGTAGCCTACTACGCTCCTCCGTCCGTGGGATTTTCCAGGCAAGAGTACTGGAGTGGGTTGCCACTTCCTTCTCCAGAGGATCTTCCTGACCCAGGGATCGAACCCAGGTCTCCCACACTGTAGGGAACGCTTTACCGTCTGAGCCACCAGGGAAGTTTATTGAATAGTTGACTGGATTTGGACTAATTTTGAGGACAATTTCAAAATGCAAATTGATAAAAACAATATAAGTTGAAAAAGTATTTCAAGTGAATGGGCCAGTTTGGACAGTTCATAGATGCAATAATAAAGATAAATTAAGGATTTCAAGGAAACTATTGTATAGTAGGAAAAAAATTTGGACTGAAATAGAATAGACTGTCATTTTGAAGAAATAAAACTGTGATGTAGAAAATAAATATAAAATGATATACAAGACATATACAAAAAGGGGGAAAAGCCCCAAATCAATAATATAAATGGAGGATGGAAAATGGAAGTGCAAACTAAGAATGACAGTGCTCCTGCAGGAAAGCAGAGCAACTGAACCAGACTCGATAATTAACATGCGGTGAAGAAAACATTCCCAAGTTTAAAAAGCAGTACCTAAGCACAAAGATTAAGATATTTTACTATGTTCTGGGGGAAGGGCAATGAAAAAGATTCCATCAAATGACACACATCTTGGAAAACAGTCTATCAACAAGATTGAAAGTACACCTCCAAGTATCTATACAGAAACTGAACTTGCAAAAAATGTGAGGATCTATTAAAGAACAAGGGCTTCCCTGATGACTCAGGTGGTAAATAATCTGCCTGCAACGCAGGAGACCAGGGTTTGATCCCTGGGTAGGGATGATCCCTTGGAGAAGGGAATGGCTACCCATTCCAGTACTCCAGCCTGGAGAATTCCACGGACAGTGGAGCCTGGTGAGTTACAGTCCATAGGGTCACAAAGAGTCTAACACAACTGAGAGACTAACACTCTCACTTTCACTTGAATGCCTTGTCTCAACTGCTTCCAGGTTTATCTGGAGTGCTCTCATTTATTTTGCTTACAATCTGGCTCTCTCCTACTCTGGTCTTATTCTAGCCAAAGGCTTTCTGCTGGCATAAGCGGCAGGATTGAGTCTATGCTGGTGAAGATGTGGGTTAGAACTCTTCACTTCAGCCCTCTGTCTTCCTACAGCACCTGTATTTCTCCACCAGAGGACTTATAATAGTGAAGTACAGTGTCTATTTAAAATGTTTGAATAAATGAATGGTAAGGAGTTGCTAGCCAGACATTATTTTAAATTTCATTTATAGTTGACCGAGACTTCAGTAGTTTGAGTGTTATTTATTATAGAATTTATGCATCTGTTGCTCTTCATATTAAGCAACGTCCTAAGTCGTGGGGCCACTTATGGCCACTTTGTTACTAAAATTTATTTACACAGAGAGCCTTTCCTTTTTATTAAAAAATATTATATTCCTCGTATAACTGATCCCTCTATATGTCTCTTACATGCAGCATTAAAGTTATATGTTAATAGTAGGGGTTTCCCAGGCGGCACTAGTGGGAAAGAATCTACATGCCAATGCAGGTAGACATAAGAGATGTGGGTTCTATCCCTGGTGGGGAAGATTCCCTGGGTGGGGAAGATTCCCTGGAGAAAAGCATGGCAACTCACTCCAGTATTTTTGCCTGGAGAATCCCACGGGCAGAGGAGCCTGGTGGGCTATAGTAGATAGGGTCACACAGAGTCAGACACAACTGAGTGACTAAGCATGTACACAAAGTTTTGGTAACTTAATCCTGAACATGTTAAACCTAAAGGATGGGTGCATAATTAATAGATCATGATCGGTGTACAGAAGAAAGTAGACAGAGTTAGGAGTAGGCTAGTGCTGGCAGATATCAGCTTGTGAGAACCCACTGTTTAATTTTCAGGAATTTTAAGTGTTGGTTGTTAAAAATAGGCAGTAACACAAATAAATTGTATAAACCCACAATTAAATAAGTTGTATTAAAAACAATGACAGTAAATAACCCAAACTCATCATTTTCTAATTCTTTATTACACTGTACAATCATCTGTATCTTTGAGTTTATTTATATCTTTCCAGCTCTTCACTGCCACCCACCCTTATCTTGGTTCACATATTTAGCACTCACATATTGGTTTCCATCATATTAATTTGAGGTTCATTTTTTAGTCATTGTGGCTGTTCACAACAAGATCTCAATTCACAGCTGAGTTTTTACTTGATATCACTTCTATTGCACAGAACACACAATAAAGGCTGTTAGGCTTTCTTCTACATAGGTATCAGTGAGGACTAAAACATCTCAGTATCTCTGAAGACTAAAACACTTGAGTTCCTTTTCAGTAACAAGGAACAAAATATCCTGCTGAGCATAAAGACTCTGATACTTGAAGTTTATGCTTCTTCACTATAGAGACTGCTCAAGCCCACCACTATTTCCTTGGTGTCTGACCCTGCTATGGTCTGAGATTTCCCAATTAGCCTGAAAATCACACGAGGAAGAACTACGATAAAGAACTGAGAAAAATGAGAAGCAAAGGACCACCCCTGGGAGGGATGTAGCATGAGTATAACATGGTGATTTGAAACAGGAACAGCAAATTAGAGCCTTGAAAGAAAAAAAAGGGGGGGGGGGAGGGGCTTGGAAAGGAACATACATTTTAAAATATACACATACCTCCAGAACGAGTCATTAGCTTTTCCACAAAAGGGAAGTGTGTTGTGTGTGTCATTCCTACTTAAGCCACTGCTTTCTAACTCCCAAGCCTAAGCCAGTTACAGCAGGCTGTCCCTATCTCTTACTTTTATGACATTAAAACACATCTTGGCTCATGGCTTTCTTTTTATCTAAAATTTTACATATCTAACTTCTTTCCTATGGTTAGAATTTTTTTCTTTTCTTCAAGTTTCCCAAGTTTCTTCTAATTCTTTTCTAAGGCATCACACAGACCTTTGATTAATTTAGTCAGCAATCTGAATCATCCTTGCTCATCACCAAATAGACAAAAAAAATAGAATCTCACTACTTGTTGTAAACTGATTAAGAGACACTGAAATTAAAATCAATTGGGTTTAGACAAAAAGAATCAAATACCACAGATGCATTTATAATTTGTTTATAACTTTAACATAATTTGAAAACAAAATATTCTCACAGTAAGAGTCTATGGATTGGTGGGCCATGGCATCTTTGTATAATCTGGAGGGATGGAGAAGTTTTCTGTCTGTACAGACTAAAGCCACTATATGAAATTCTGATGTGAAAATAAGAAAAAAAGAAACTGCCTCTTGTCATTTTCTCACAGGAATATTTTTGTGAACTAAAGTCAGAGCTATTGGATTTTTTTCCATGTCAGTTGAGTTGGATTTTTCCCTCACTCCAACTTTTGCGTGCAACAGCTTGTACCTGGGATAGTCTCTTTGCTATATGGAATACCATATTCAGTATGCTTCAGATCTTGATAAACAGAGAATACTGCCAAGGTTGCATGTTGTCCATCAGCAATTAAATTTTAATTTACTGAGAACCAACTACATGTTCAGCAGTGGCGGTAGGCATTCCAGGATAATATTAATAAGATACAGTCTTTATTCTCAAGATGATTACATCAGGGAAGAGAAAACCATGTGCCAAACAGAAACTTTAAGTGAAATTGAAATATTTGGCAGAGAAAGAAAGTCTTTTGGGGTCTTAAAACCAACACAAAACTGTGAATATAAATTTTCTGTCATGATACATGGCTAGGGGGAGAGTTAAGGGAGCAAAAGATAAAAAAAGACATCAGTGATTTGGTCACATAAGGCTCTGAGTTTTCTGTTCTCTGTGTTAAAAATGATGTATTAAAGCAAAGAATTGGAAGTGATTCTTCCCAAGCACTTCTCGCTGCCAAGTACAAACTGTGTAGAAAGTCCAAAACTGAAAAGGGCACCATCAGACAGAAAGTAACATGAGAAATAAGAAACAACACAAAATTTCCATGCTTACCACCTATCCTAAGAAGAGTTGATAGTGGTTAAATATGCCTAGAAAACCAAAACACATACCTACATCTCTTTAGATTTGGCAATTCCACCTTAACTTAAGAAAAAAATAAGTCGGCTGGAAGTCTAACCCTTTCATTTTTCTTCTCACAGTTTATCATTTGCTTACAATTATCTTTAAAGGATATTTTACTCCAAACACTTTTCAAAATAAGTTACATGTATATTAAAATAGGGCTTCCCCAGTGGCTCAGCAGTGAAGAATCCCATCCGCCTGAAATGCGGGAGACCAGGGTTCAATGCCTGGGTCAGGAAGATCCCCTGGAGAAGGAAATGGCAGACAACTCCAGTGTTCTTGCCTGGAAAATTCCATGAACAGAGAAGCCTGGTGGGCTACAGTCCATGGGGTCACAAAAGAGTCAGACATGACTGAGCTGCAAAGCACCAATGAACTAAATAAAAAATCTCTCTAAGAATTAATTGTGCATTGGAGTTTTTTCAGATTTCCTTCTGATATTTATAGTATAATGTTAGAGAATGTTGATTCATCAAATTTTAGGGAATCTGAAGAAATTTAAGAACATTTTTAAAGAAGTGTTTAACATGTTTATATCATTAGAAATATTTTTACTAAAATGAGGGGCAAAAACTTGACATTATCACTTATCTATTCCTAAAGAAACCAAGAGAAAACATAAGGTTTGCTACATATAAAATAATACTTGCTTTTTACTTGGAGCTTAAGTAGTGGGCTGGAATTCTGTTATGTTATTTTTTATATTTGATTACTGAAAAGTCAAGTGTTACTGAGAATTTTCCCTGGACAAGGAAATGGCAACCCACTCCAGTACTCTTGCCTGGAGAATCCCATGGACAGAGAAGCCTGGCAGGCTACAGTCCGTGGGGTCGCAAGAGTCAGACATAACTTAGTGACTAAACCACTATCACCACTGGGAATTATGTTTGTGTCAACATACTCCTAAAAAGACAGTTTGAACTTTGCGAGAGATAATAATATTCACAGTGAGTAGAACCTTCTCTCCATGTTCAGTGTCTGACTATAATATCCCAAAAGAGTAAGAGAAAAACTGAATGAATAACCATTAACATCAATTTTGTTCTTGAAAGATAAATAATATTCTTTATGGATTGAATTACTTCTGTAAGTCTGTTTTGTGCAATTTTCACATGTTCTTTAGTTATCAAGAAGAAAGCTTGAAGCAGTGAATATTAAAAGTTCTACTTTATTCAGGATTTAGGCCCTAAATTAGCTATGAAGGTCTTTGTTAGTCATGTCCTTCTCTCAGATGTAGGCCGTGTTTTGAAACTTAGCTATCAACATTTTCTGGAAAATGTATGATTCAGAGAGGAATTTTCTTAGATCATAGTGTCCCTACATACTTTAAAAGAAAACAATATCAGTTTAATAATCTTATTTTGTTTCAGGCTAGATGAAGTTAATGGAAGAGACACTAGAGAAAATAAACATTAAATATAGCTTGTTTTTCCTAAATGGTAACAAGATAAAAGGGAATACTTTGATAAATAATCAGACAGTAACACAGTATTCAAAACTGTTCAGATGCTTGAAAAATGTGTGACAGGCTACAATCTAAACTATAGACAAAATCCTAATTTTTAAAACTTAAGAAGAATTCTATTTCTTAGATGTAATAACCATGTTAACATACATACTAGAAAATAGAGGCACAGTTGGGTATAACAATATGGAAAGCTGAAATTGATAAATCAGATAAAAATTACATATGCAATAATTAGTTATAAATCTAACAAAGTGTGTATAGAATTTGTATTCTGAAAACTATTGAGGAAACAAATACAGATAAAAGACATCATAAAAGATATAAATAGACATACTGTGTTGATTTCAACATAGTAAAATGTCAATTCACTTCAAATTGATGTACAGTCTGACACAGCTTTTATCAAAATCCCCATAAGAGTTTTGAATATATAAGGAAGATTATTCTAAAATTTATATGGAAAAGCAAAGAAACTGGAACACATAAATAATTTTCAGAAAGTAGAATAAAATGAGAGGTATCAGTCTACTTAATTTCAAAACATGACATAATTATAGTAATCTAGAATGTGTTGTATTGGGTGAAGTTATTGACACACAGGTCAAGGAAGCAAAATAAATAGGCTAGAAATAGATCCACAAAAATACATCCAACTGATTGTTGACAAATGTTCAAAGCAATTTAGTATAGGAAAGATAACTCTTCAACCAATGGCACTGAAGCATTGGACATCCATAGGCAAAAAAGTAAATCTCAACCTAATTCTCATAATATATACAAAATTAACTCCAAATTGATGATGGAATTAAACATGAAATATAAAACTATAACACTTCTAGGGGAAAAAAAGCTTAAGAGAAAAACTTTTGGATATTCAGTTCAGGTCTGTTCAGTCGCTCAGTTGTGTCTGACTCTTTGTGACCCCATAGACTGCAGTATGCCAGGCTTTCCTGTCCATCACCAACTACCAGAGTTTACTCAAACTCATATCCATTGAGTCAGTGATGCCATCCAACCATCTCATCCTCTGTCATCCCCTTCTCCTCCTGACTTCAATCTTTCCCAGTCTTTTCCAATGAGTCAGCTCTTCACATCAGGTGGCCAAAGTATTGGAGTTTAACCTTCAGCATCAGTCCTTTCAATGAATATTCAGGACTGATTTCCTTTAGGAAGGACTGGTTGGATCTCCTTGCAGTCCAAGGGACTCTCAAGAGTCTTCTCCAATACCACAGTTCAAAAGCATCAATTCTTCCATTCTCAGCTTTCTTTATAGTCCAACTCTCACAAACATACATGACCACTGGAAAAACCATAGCTTTGACTAGATGGACCTTTGTTGGCAAAGTAAAGTCTCTGCTTTTTAATATGCTTTCTAGATTGGTCATAACATTTCTTCCAAGGAGTAAGCATATTTTAATTTCATGGCTGCAGTCACCATCTGCAGTAATTTTGGAGCCCAAAAATATAAAGTCTGTCACTGTTTCCCCATTTATTTGCCATGAAGCACGGGTGCAGGAGGGCCTAGAGGAGCTACTCCACATTCAAGGTCAGGAGGGGCCGCGATGAGGAGATACCTCTCGTCCAAGGTAAGGAGCAGCGGCTGCGCTTGCCAGAGCAGCTGTGAAGAGATACGCTACGTCGAAGGTAAGAAAAACCCAAGTAAGATGGTGGGTGTTGCAAGAGGGCATCAGGGGGCAGACACACTGAAACCATACTCACAGAAAACTAGTCAATCTAATCACACTAGACCACAGCCTTGTCTAACTCAATGAAACTAAGCCATGCCCTGTGGGGCCACCCAAGATGGGTGGGTCATAGCGGAGAGGTCTGAGAGAATGTGGTCTGCTGGAGAAGGAAATGGCAAACCACTTCAGTATTCTTGCCTTAAGAACCCCATGAATGGTATGAAAAGGCAAAATGATAGGATATTGAAAGAGGAGCTCCCCAGGTCGATAGGTGCCAAATATGCTCCTGGAGATCAGTGGAGAAATAACTCCAGAAAGAAAAAAGGGATGGAGCCAAAGCAAAAACAATACACAGTTGTGGATGTGACTGGTGATAGAAGCAAGGTCTGATGATGTAAAGAGCAATATTGCATAAGGACCTGGAATGTCAGGTCCATGAATCAAGGCAAATTGGAAGTGGTCAAACAAGAGATGGCAAAAGTGAACTTCGACATTCTCGGAGTCAGCAAACTAAAATGGACTGGAATGGGTGAATTTAACTCAGATGACCATTATGTCTACTACTGCAAGCAGGAATCCCTCAGAAGAAATGGAGCAGCCATCATGGTCAACAGAAGAGTCCAAAATGCAGTACTTGGATGCAGGCTCAAAAAAGACAGAATGATCTCTGTTCGTTTCCAAGGCAAATCATTCAATATCACAGTAATCCAAGCCTATGCTCCAACCAGTAACACTGAAGAAGCTGAAGTTGAATGGTTCTATGAAGACCTACAAGAACTTCTAGAATTAATACCCCCAAAAGATGTCCTTTTCGTTATAAGGGACTGGAATGCCAAAGTAGGAAGTCAAGAAACACCTGGAATAACAGGCAAATTTGGCCTTGGAATACGGAATGAAGCAAGACAAAGGCTAATAGAGTTTTGCCAGGAGAACGCACTGGTCATAGCAAACACCCTCTTCCAACAACACAAGAGAAGACTCTACACATGGACATCACCAGATGGTCAACACCAAAATCAGATTGATTATATTCTTTGCAGCCAAAGATGGAGAAGCTCTATACAGTCAGCAAAAACAAGACTGGACCTGACTGTGGCTCAGATCATGAGCTTCATATTGCCAAATTTGGACATAAATTGAAGACTGTAGGGAAAACTAGACCATTCAGGTATGGCCTAAGTCAAATCCCTTATGATTATACAGTGGAAGTGAGAAATAGATTTAAGGGACTAGATTTGATAGATAGAGCATCTGATGAACTATGGACGGAGGTTCATGACATTGTATAGGAAACAGGGATCAAGACCATCCCCATGGAAAAGAAATTTAAAAAAGCAAAATGGCTGTCTGGGGAGGCCTTACAAATAGCTGTGAAAAGAAGAGAGATGAAAAGCAAAGGAGAAATGGAAAGATATAAGCATCTGAATGCAGAGTTTTAAAGAATAGCAAGAAGAGATAAGAAAGCCTTCTTCAGCGATCAATGCAATGAAATAGAGGAAAAAACAGAATTGGAAAGACTAGAGATCAATTCAAGAAAATTAGAGATAACAAGGGAACATTTCATGCAAAGATGGGCTCGATAAAGGACAGAAATGGCATGGACCTAACAGAAGTAGATGATATTAAGAAGAGGTGGCAAGAATACACAGAAGAGCTATACAAAAAAGATCGTCATGACCAAGATAATCACGATCATGATCACTCACCTAGAGCCAGACATCCTGGAATGTGAAGTCAAGTGGGCCTTAGAAAGCATCACTATGAACAAAGCTAGTGGAGGTGATAGAATTCCAGTGGAGCTATTCCAAATCCTGAAAGATGATGCTGTGAAAGTGTTGCACTCAATATGCCAGCAAATTTGGAAAACTCAGCAGTGGCCACAGGACTGGAAAAGGTCAGTTTTCATTCCAATGCCAAAGAATGCTCAAACTACTGCACAATTGCATTCATCTCACATGCTAGTAAAGTAATGCTCAAAATTCTCCAAGCTAGGCTTCAGCAATACATGAACCGTGAATCTCCAGATGTTCAAGCTGGTTTTAGAAAAGGCAGAGGAACCAAAGATCAAATTGCCAACATCCGCCGGATCATGGAAAAAGCAAGAGGTTCCAGACAAACATCTATTTCTGATTTATTAACTATGCCAAAGCCTTTGACTGTGTGGATCACAATAAACTGTGGAAAATTCTGAAAGAATGGGAATACCAGGCCATCTGACTTGCCTCTTGAGAAACCTGTATGCAGGTGAGGAAGCAACAGTTAGAACTGGACATGGAACAACAGACTGGTTCCAAATAGGAAAAGGAGTACGTCAAGGCTGTATATTGTCACCCTGTTTATTTAACTTCTATGCGGAGCACATCATGAGAAACACTGGGCTGGAAGAAAGACAAGCTGAAATCAAGATGCCAGGAGAAGTATCTAATCTCAGATATGCAGATGACACCACCCTTATGGCAGAAAGAGAAGAGGAGCTAAAAAGCCTCTTGATAAGAGTGAAAGAGGGGAGTGAAAATGTTGGCTTAAAGCTCAACATTCAGAAAAATGAAGATCATGGCATCTGGTCCCATCACTTCATGGGAAATAGATGATGGGGAACCAGTGGAAACAGTGTCAGACTTTATTTTTTTGGGCTCCAAAATCACTGCAGATGGTGACTGCAGCCATGAAATTAAAAGACGCTTACTCCTTGGAAGAAAAGTTATGACCAACCTAGATAGCATATTCAAAAGCAGAGACATTACTTTGCTAACAAAGGTCCGTCTAGTCAAGGCTATGGTTTTTCCGGTAGTCATGTATGGATGTGAGAGTTGGACTGTGAAGAAAGTTGAGCACCGAAGAATTGATGCTTTTGAACTGTGGTGTTGGAGAAGACTCTTGAGAGTCCATTGGACTGCAAAGAGATCCAACCAGTCCATCTTAAAGGAGTCAGTCCTGGGTGTTATTTGGAAGGAATGATGCTAAAGCTCAAACTCCAGTACTTTGACCACCTGATATGAAGAGTTGACTCATCTGAAAAGACTCTGATGCTGGGAGGGATTGGGAGCAGGAGGAAAAGGGGATGACACAGGATGAGATGGCTGGATGGCATCACTGACTTGACGGACGTGACTTTGAGTGAACTCCAGAGATGGTGATGGACAGGGAGGCCTGGATTGTTGTGATTCATGGGGTCGAAAAGAGTCAGACAAGACTGAGTAACTGAACTGAACTGATGGGACCAGGTGCCATAATCCAAGTTTTCTGAATGCTGAGTTTTAGGCCAACTTTTTCACTCTCCTCTTTCACTTTCATCAAGAGGCTCTTTAGTTCCTCTTCACTTTCTGCCATAAGGGTGGTGTCATCTGCATATCTGAAGTTATTGATATTTCTCCCAGTAGTCATGATTCCAGCTTGTGCTTCATCCAGCCCAGCATTTCTCATGATGTACTCTGCATAAAAGTTAAATAAGCAGGGTGACAAACAGCAGGGTGGTTAAATAAGCAGGGTGACGTACTCCTTTTCCTATTTGGAACCAGTCTGTTGTTCCATGTCCAGTTCTAACTATTGCTTCCTCACCTGCATACAGGTTTCTCAAGAGGCAAGTCAGGTGGTCTGGTATTCCCATCTCTTTCAGAATTTTCCACAGTTTCTTGTGATCCACACAGTCAAAGGCTTTGGCATAGTCAATAAAGCAGAAATAGATGTTTGTCTGGAACTCTTTTGCTTTTTCGATGATACAGCATATGTTGGCAACTTGATTCTGATTCCTCTCACTTTTTAAAATCCAGCTTGAACATTTGGAAGTTCATGTTTCACGTACTATTGAAGCCTGGCTTGGAGAATTTTGAGCATTACTTTACTAGCATGTGAGATGAGTGCAATTATGCGGTAGTTTGAGCACTCTTTGGCATTGCCTTTCTTTGGGATTGGAATTAAAGCTGGCCTTTTCTAGTTCTGCGGCCACTGCTGAGTTTCCCAAATTTCATATCTTAGGACTAGGCAAAAAGTTTTTTGGGCAAAAAGTTTTTAAACTTGACAACAAAAGCATGATCCACAAAAAGAAAACATGATAAGCTCGTCTTCATCCAACTCAAAACTTCTGCTCTGAGAAAGATCCCATTAAGAGGATGAGAAGGAAAGCTACAGACAGAAAAATTTTGCAAACCAATATCTGACAAAGAACAAATATCTGAGACATAAGCAGAAATCTCAGAATACAGTAGTGAAAAGTGAAAGTGTTAGCCACTCAGTTGTGTCCAACTTTTTGCAACCCTATGGACAATAGCCCACCAGACTCGTCTGTCCATGGGATTCTCCAGGCAAGAATACTGTAGTGAGTTGCCATGCCCTTCTTCAAGGAATCTTCCTGACCCAGAGAGCAAACCTAGGTCTCCCACATTGCCAGTAGTGAAAAAAGCAAATTGAGAAATAGGCAAAAGACACAGACAGTTCAACCAGGAGGATGTCCAGTTCGCAAATAGACACATGAAGGACACGATGATTACTAGCATTCTAGATTTCAGGTTGGAGTCTACTGGTGTATGTCCAACTGGCATAACCCTAAGAAGTTCATATAAGAGATGGGACTTTGTCCCTTATATCTACATAGTTCCTACCAGATATTCTTCATTTATCTACTATCCACACTTTGGTAGTTACCCCTACCCTCTTTCTCTCCAGGTCTTCTTATAGCAGTGGCTCCTGTTCTTGCAATCCCTGGAGTGCTACCAGCCTCACTGGTTTCTCTAACCCATCCAATATCTTTATAAATAATCTCTTTGTAAACTCTCCAGAAGGACTTTGTCTGAGTGGCTATTTCTTTCTTACCAGGAGAAGACAAACAAACATATAAGTGGCCAATAAAGCAAACATAGTTTTAGATCTGCAGTCAAATGAGTTATTAAATACTTTATTCTGAATTGGAATTACCCATCTGGCCCTGGCACAGCTGGATAAATACAGGGTTCCCCCTCAAGGAGAGGATTCTTGCTACATGGCACAGAGCAGATCTGTGCATGTGTCCTGCACTTTCTTCTCCATCAAAAAAGAGACTCAGAGAGAACAGCACAGAGTATGCTTAGATACTTCTCATTCCAAAATGAGATAATTCATTCAAGAGAGACAATAAGCAGTAGGCAAAGAGATCAAGAGTGTCAACTGCAAGCACATTTCATCACATTGAAGAATTAACCAGAGAGGTAGAGTCCCTCTTCTAATTTGCAGCTTATACCAAAAAATCCTATAAGCAATAAGGAAAAAATAATACAAAACAGAAACTCTTCAAAAGACATGAAAAGGCAGTTCACAGAAGAGGAAACTCAAACTGTCAAGTAGATCATTCCTACCCTAGTGGACATCCAATATACTATTTGTTTTTATGAGATCACATTCATTATTAATTAAAATTAGTTTTCTGTTTGGTGTCAGACTAAATTTTTTGACATTGACCAAAGCAATCAGAGGTAACATGTAAGTCAGTTTCAAACTTTAAAAGTTATTCTATAAAGGCTTAAACTTTTGTCTTCTTAGTTTAGGATTGTTCTTCTACCTTGGACTTTAAGGCCACCTTTAATGATGAAAATAATAATGTCACTTATAAATATGGCTTGCAATAGGCCAAGCAATATTCTAACTGTTTCACATGGGACAACTAAGTTAACCTTTACAACAATCATGCAGAGAACATCATATTATTATTCCTTTTGATTAATGAGCAAATTGTCTCCCTAAATTCAGTTGGGAACTAGGACAGTAGGGTCTCAGGGTCTGTGATGTTAGCCATATCATATTGACTCTAATTTTCAACTTGTTCCTGGCTTAAGCAAAAATTCAACCTATGTTAATCATGTTTCTCCCTATGATCTGAGTAGCATAAACACTAACCCCTCCAAGGACAAGGAAAAATACTAATTTGTTGATGATAAATGTAAACTGTGGTCTAATCCAGTGTGAATACCTTGAAGAAAAATGGTAGGCAGTAGATTAATATATTTAATTGTAAAACAACAGATAACAATCACAGGGAGCCAACATTCCCCTCCATCTCTGAGTTTCCCAGTGTTTGGGAAAGGTTTATAAAGACTTAAGGGTAATAGGAGGGGAATTCCAGGCTGTAAATAGAGCTGGGACTTGGCAGCCTATTTAAGGAGGCAGAAGCTGTGGACTACACAGGATTTCCTAGGGAGATAAGTGTTGCAGACCAAAGAAGGAGACTCCGGATACCGCTGAACCTGTGAAAGCATTTCAGCAAAAAACCAGGACCGCAGGAATGCAACTTCTTCCCCAGACAAAAAGATGCTTATACTTTAAGCACAAACAGTCAAAGGTCCTAAATGGTAGTACTTAACTCATAAACCACTTTTCCCACCCTTTAAAATGTTTATAAACTAGATTAAAACTGGCAAAAGAGAATTTAGGGAAAGAGGGAAAAAATACAAAATGCATATTACAACTACTTTTTAAAGATACTTGGGAGAATGTTTTTTCTTTTAGCCCATATGGAGAAAGCCTTCATGAAAATATGTTCCATAAGGACTTTATTTGTCTTATTTATTATTCTTTTTATCCTCAAGGCCTAGAACACTGCCTGGCATAAGAAGATGCTTAATAAATATCTGCTGAATAATTTAATTAATTAATTGACAAAAAAGTGAACAAATGTTGGTAAACTAGGAACCACAAAATATTATTTTCTTTCTTATATATAAGCTGTATCCATTTTTGGCTGAAATTATCAGGATTATATGAATGAAGATGGTGTTTTGACCCTAATGATCAGACTGATCTCAGCTGATTAAAATGTTTACAGAGATATCAGACTTCCATTTTCTTGCCAAGAGTCCCATTTTTTTTCTTTATCCATATACTTTATTTTTGTCTCATCACCCTTAGGCCTGCTGCTGCTGCTGCTGCTAAGTCGCTTCAGTCGTGTCCAGCTCTGTGCAACCCCATAGACAGACAGCATCCTACCAGGCTCTCTTATCCCTGGGATTCTCCAGGCAAGAACATTGGAGTGGGTTGCCATTTCCTTCTCCAATGCATGAAAGTGAAAAGTGAAAGTGAAGTCGCTCAGTTGCGTTCGACTCTTAGCGACCCCATGGACTGCAGCCCACCAGGCTCCTCCGCCCATGGGATTTTCCAGGCAAGAGTACTAGAGTGGGTTGCTTTCTCCGACCCTTAGGCCTATTTTAGTTTAAATGTGAGAACTGCACCAATAGGATAATTTCTCTCCCTCCAATCCACTCTTTCTCTCCTTCCCTCTCTCTCTCTCTCCTCCCCTGGCTCCCTTCCTCCCTCCCTATTTACTAATTAACTAGGACTGTGCTTGTAATCACTTCAAAGGAAAAATAATAATCAATCCATTCACAAATGCATGTGCTTGTTGAAATCTCTGCTTTCTCCTGCCAGGGCAAACATTCCACTCCACCAAATGCTTCCTTTAGTTCATCCTGATCAGAGACAAGCAAAGAATTCAAGAGCATCCCAAGGAGCCAGCCATCTGCCTATGAAGAAGAAACCTAAAGCCTTCAGAGCAGTCATTGAAAACACCTTAAAATAGCACATCAATACATCTGAGAATACTGTCCTCTCTAAACTCTAGAGCTTCTGATTAAAAGCTCATACTGTAAAGCAAAGCTGTATGTTAGACCTTGTCTGTAGTTTTAGAATACTGTTTTGAATGTCTTGCTATCATCTCAGAGGTTTCCTGCGGCCCTGCCAGTCATGTTGTGGCCAGCCAAAGGTAGGCATATGGGGGGAGGGCTCATTCATTTCTGTTAACATTGCTTCTAATGGGACAGTAAAGATCTAATGTGGTCGCTCTAACCAGGCCAGTCGCTGGTTCAGAGCAGCTGTCCGAGAAGAGTGACACTCTTCTCTCCCTCTGTTCCCTTCCCCATTAACACAGCTCAGTCTCATCCCCCCAAATCTCCTGCTTGAATATCTTCAATTAATTATATATGATTGGAGTTGAAAATCAATGTTCTGGTTCCTTTTTATTTTCTTTCTGCATTTTGGGGGCAGATGTCACTAATATATGTAAATTTATATGGGCTGGTTAAATATCTGGATATTAAGACAAATATTTACTTAATTGTACTGTTCAAATAAGGGAGGGAGAAGGAGATTAATTTGTCATCATTTCCTTCCTGTTAATATGCATTAATCTCACATTTACACTAACACTCCAGTACCAACTAGCATAGCATCTTCTTTGGCCACATTTATGCATTTTCCTTCAGATTCTTCATGGCTTTCTTGGGTCTCTGTTTTGAGTGTTTTGAACCCTGACAGCTATCTCTACCTTTCATGAAAAATGTATGAAACCTGGTATATAACTCTGTTCTCTGCTGTATTATTAACAACCCTCTTCTACAATCTATGTAGTAAAATCTGTATTTCACTAATGTTTTGAAAGATTTTTAGGCACTCTAATATCTGTACAATTAACTGTGAAAATGTTCAGTCTTTCGAATCTTTTATTAAGTGATCAGTAGTTTATAAATCCCCAAAGCCAGAAACATAATTGAATAAGTTAACTACTGGTCCACTTCTCTAAACATGGACTTCAGGTCAAAGATTATGTAGAACTTCAAGGAGGGTAGAGGAGAGTGTGAAAACTGGAAAGAAGCAGCTTCTTCAGTAAGATATCATGAGAAATTTCTCTAAAACAGCTGATTTATCCCCGATGTTTTGATCTCAATGTCTGTATACAAGATGTGTAAACCACCATATTACAAGTCATAGTCCCCAAATAAAATGATGACTATGTAACATCTGGAGGCAGACTGGGAAGAGCCTGATATGAAACTCAGATTCCACAGGGAATATGCTGCAGAACATGAGAAGCTGTCTGCTTCAGAGTTTCTTCCTGTTTTTTACTGTTTATGACCTTTGAGACTGTCTGCACATTAGCACATCACAAACACAGGCCTTAAGTAAAATTTTTCTCAAGAAAACCAGTTTCAATTAAACAAGAAATCCTGCCAATTTATTGATTGCTTCCTTCCTATAATAAAAGAGCCTTAAACTGAATCTTGTTGTTGTTGTTTCGTTGCTAAGTTATGTTCGACTCTTCGGTGAGACTATGGGCTTTAGCCCATAAGGTTCCTCTGTCCTGGGATTTCCCAGGCAAAATTACTGGAGTGGACTGCCATTCCCTAATCCAGGGGATCCTCCTAATCCAGGGATCAAACTCATGTCTCCTGCATTGGTAAATGGACTCTTTACAACTGAGTCACCTGGAGTGCCCAAAATGAGCTTAGACTAGCATTTATTCTGGAAAACAGTTTCAGATAAAAGTTTACCATATAACTGAATTATTTTACTGTACAGTAGAAATTAACACAGCACTGTAAATCAATTACACTTCAATAAAATAATTGTTTTCAAAAGTTTACCAAGGCAAAATCTAGACACGAGGTTTTGATGTCCTATCCCTATAGGTGACTCCACATAGCCAAATTTCTTAAAATGCTTATAGAGTTTAGATCCAGGGTATTGCTCAGTTCAGTTCAGTTCAGTCGCTCAGTCATGTCCAACTCTTTGCGACCCCATGAATTACAGCACGCCAGGCCTCCCTGTCCATCACCAACTCCTAGAGTTCACTCAGACTCATGTCCATCAAGTCAGTGATGCCATCCAGCCATCTCATCCTCGGTCGTACCCTTCTCCTCCTGCCCTCAATCCCTCCCAGCATCAGAGTCTTTTCCAGTGAGTCAACTCTTCGCATGAGGTGGCCAAAGTACTGGAGTTTCAGTTTTAGCATCATTCCTTCCAAAGAAATCCCAGGGCTGATCTCCTTCAGAATGGACTGGTTGGATCTCCTTGAGTCCAAGGGACTCTCAAGAGTCTTCTCCAACACCACAGTTCAAAGGCATTAATTCTTTGGTGCTCAGCCTTCTTCACAGTCCAACTCTCATATCCATACATGACCACAGGAAAAACCATAGCCTTGACTAGACGGACCTTAGTCGGCAAAGTAATGTCTCTGCTTTTCAATATGCTATCTAGGTTGGTCATAACTTTTCTTCCAAAGAGTAACCGTCTTTTAATTTCATGGCTGCAATCACCATCTGCAGTGATTTTGGGGCCCAAAAAAATAAAGTCTGACACTGTTTCTACTGTTTCCCCATCTATTTCCCATGAAGTGATGGGACCAGATGCCCTGATCTTCATTTTCTGAATGTTGAGCTTTAAGCCAAATTTTTCACTCTCCTCTTTCACTTTCATCAAGAGGCTGTTTCGTTCCTCTTCACTTTCTGCCATAAGGGGGATGTCATCTGCATATCTGAGGTTGTTGATATTTCTCCCGGCAATCTTGATTCCAGCTTGTGCTTCTTCCAGTCCAGCATTTCTCATGATGTACTCTGCATATAAGTTAAATAAGCAGGGTGACAATATACAGCCTTGATGCCTTCTTCACAGTCCAACTCTCACATCCATACATGACCACAGGAAAAACCATAGCCTTGACTAGACGGACCTTAGTCGGCAAAGTAATGTCTCTGCTTTTCAATATGCTATCTAGGTTGGTCATAACTTTTCTTCCAAAGAGTAACCGTCTTTTAATTTCATGGCTGCAATCACCATCTGCAGTGATTTTGGGGCCCAAAAAAATAAAGTCTGACACTGTTTCTACTGTTTCCCCATCTATTTCCCATGAAGTGATGGGACCAGATGCCCTGATCTTCATTTTCTGAATGTTGAGCTTTAAGCCAAATTTTTCACTCTCCTCTTTCACTTTCATCAAGAGGCTGTTTCGTTCCTCTTCACTTTCTGCCATAAGGGGGATGTCATCTGCATATCTGAGGTTGTTGATATTTCTCCCGGCAATCTTGATTCCAGCTTGTGCTTCTTCCAGTCCAGCATTTCTCATGATGTACTCTGCATAGAAGTTAAATAAGCAGGGTGACAATATACAGCCTTGACGTACTCCTTTTCCTCTTTGGAACCAGTCTGTTGTTCCATGTCCAGTTCTAACTGTTGCTTCCTGGCCTGCATACAGATTTCTCAAGAGGCAGGTCAGGTGGTCTGGTATACCCATCTCTTTCAGAATTTTCCACAGTTTCTTGTGATCCACACAGTCAAAGGCTTTTGCATAGTCAATAAAGCAGAAATAGATGTTTTTCTGGAACTCTCTTGCTTTTTCCATGATCCAGCGGATGTTGGCAACTTGATCTCTGGTTCCTCTGCCTTTTCTAAAACCAGCTTGAACATCAGGAAGTTCACGGTTCACGTATTGCTGAAGCCTGCTTGGAGAATTTTGAGCATTACTTTACTCAGGATATTGTTAATGAGCTTAAAGAAATATTTGGATCCAGATCCAGCTTTTTAAATTAACTTTTACAACTATCCTTAACTACAGACTTTGGAAAAAAAAAAAAAACTACATATATGTTGTAATATAAAGGAAGAAACCATAATAAAATAGAAAAAAAGAAAGTAACATTTTTTCAGGAAAACCCTCATATTTATTTAGAATACATACTTCAAAGCCAAATTAAAAAACTAATTGTGATGGAAGGTCCTGCCTTATAAAAGGCTGTGAGGACCTGCTCTGTACAAGAAAGGGTGATGGATTTGAGGTCCTAAGGGGAAAACCTTGGATAAAAAAATAAAGGAGCACTTGAGAAGGGACACAAAATTGCAGAAGAGAAGATAATGAAGAATACCTGTGGTAGTGTGATGGAAGTGAGTTTGGAGAAAATAAAAATATTTGATGAGGAAGCAAGTAAATGGTATGAGATGTCTCTCTCATACAGAATCTTCATTTAAATCTGTGTTACTCAATTAAGGTTTAGTTTTAGTGAATTTGAAATAAGAAGCCTTGAAAATATCCATATCCAACTTCATAAGGAGGAAAAATCCACCCATATCAATGCAGAAACCCAGAGTGGAGAGTGAAGCTTTAATCTGGGATTCAGTGATATGAAAACTTATCTGATTAATCAATGTAATAACCGACCTTGATAAATTATATTGATCTTTGTTATAATCTCTCTATTCAACATTTAAACTTTCCATAAACTACATGGTCAAAAAATGAAATCCTGTGATGCTAGATGTGTTACTAAGAGTAATAATATTGCTTCTTAGTGGGATAAACCATCCACTGTAAGTCCTGTTAGGTTCTTTTCATAATTATTTCATGAAGTCCTCAAAACAACCCTGGAAGCTGATTATTCTCACTTTACAGATGAGGTCACTGAGAATCAGAGACGCTGGATGACTTGCCAAGCATCACAAAGAGGCAGCACCGGGATTCTAAACCAATCTCCCTCCAAAACTCACAGTCCTCTCCAATGCACCAGCTTTGTGAGGTTTAGTTCATCGTGTTTTGAAACAATCTAGCTCTAGATTAAGTCTAACAAACTTAGAAAACATTGCTCCATTCACAACAAAGCGTGGATGCATTTGTATTTCCAAGATGTAGCTTCAGTGAAGTTGCTCAGTCATGTTCGACTCTTTGCGACCCCATGGACTGTAGCCTTCCAGGCTCCTCCATCCATGGAATTTTCTAGGCAAGAGTACTGGAGTGGGTTGCCATTTGAAGAAACAGAACACTGAAAGAGGGAACTGGTCAGTTTTATGAGTATGCTCGGAATTAATTAAAACATACTTGAAGCCAAAGCTAAACAACCAAATAAAAACAACAGCAAAAAAAAAATCCCTTCCCCTTTCATTGCAAGTTAATGATTGAGATACTTACAAACTGATGGACTGTTCCTGAGTGTTTGCTGGTATCTCGGTCAATTTCATTTCAGTGACCCATGTTCTTTCACTTTTCTCAAACCTTATTTTTGTTAATAAAAGTCCTTTTGAATATTTTTTGCCAAAAGCATTTGTTGAGATCAAATTGAAAATCATTTCTATTAAGTTGAAGAAGCTCCTTTCTTAATTAAATGTAAAATATAATGAACTCTTTGTTAAGGAGGCCTGCCTTAAATTAAAGATGTTGCTGAAGATAAGGGGCTTGAGCTGCATGTCTGCCTCCCTGTTATCAAAGCACCCATTTTGTTATGCACACACAACTCAGAATGTCTTTCCTTTTCCTTTTTTTTTTTTCAACCATTTCCTTCTTTTAAAATTCAGGATGATGATGACTAAAACATGGAGGTTAATAATACAATTCAAGCCAAGCATATTTTTTGTGAGAAAAACATTAAATAACTAAGGCAACATGTGTATGTTTCAATTATGTGCATTCTTTCTCAGTTTTTCATTTTATCCTCAAAAAGAGGGAGATTGAAGGCATACAGACACTTGTAGAATCTCTGGGGTACTGAGCTCATCTTATTTCCTGGGCAAATGTTAGCTTTGGAAGTGGTTCCCTGTTCAGCATTAATTGCTTATTTATAATGTGTCAATGAGTTTCCTCTTACACTTAATATGGGAAATAATACAAAATAAGCACTGTGAAAAATATTTGGCAAAAGAGCAAAGAAGCAATTCTACTGTTATTTCTGTTTCCCAGACAGGAACTGAGTGGAATCACATTCTTGTGCTTATAGTCATTAGTGGAGTTTCAAGGTGATTAAAGATTTAGGAAAGTAATATTCACAAATCTGTTAGCTTTTATATTCATCGAAGAAAACTATTAATTACTGGCTTGGATTTATAAATAGAATTCTGCCATAGAAGTTTATAACTTTTTAAACTTTTAAGACACACAATACAAATTAAAAAAAATACAATCTTTAAACATAGCTGTGAAAATAGTCAAAAGAGACAGAAAATACATAAAACGCGTAGAAAAAGATGGAATCTATCTAACCGAATGGAAGTGGACTTGAAATAAATGTAAAATCATTTTAAAAGAAAGAATAGTTACAAGAGACATACTTTATTATCAACTCATATGTCAGACTTGAGAGTTTAACTGGTGATACTTCTATTAAAAATCAGTATGCACCATGATATCAAAAAAAAAAAAAAAAAGACCACTGATATCTTCAGGAGCAGTGAAAGAATATAGTGAGTGAAAAAAATAAAATTATCATCCTACTCTGTATTGCTCCTAATAGAAAGTTTAATTCTCCCTCGTGGTCAGACATCTATGGGTGAACAATACCCTGAAAGGCTAGCAACTAAGATGCTGCAGGAAACTGTATCCCATGAAGAAAAGCTGAAGGAACTGAACGTAAAGCCTGGAAAAGAGGAGACTCAGGCAAATGCCAGGAAAAGAGAGAGGAACTTTCTCTAAATGTTAGAAAGGCTGTTATATGAAAGAAGAGCCACGCTTGTTCTGTGTCCAAAAAACCATCTGGGCTCCATATAGAGGAAAGCATGCTGCAAGTCAAAACTGTCTCATTATGGGTAGGGCGTCATATTAGTCACAGTTCTTTTGCTTTCAGGTTGAAAAACGAAAAAATAAAGACAGGGGTACTTACTGGCCCACACAATTGACAAACCCAAGGGTGGAGTAAGCTTTGGGAACAGGACATTCAAGACTCTAACAGTGTCATAGTTCTCTTATTTTTGAGCATTCATCTCCTTGTGTTTGGTTTCTTTCTCAGGCAGCCTTTTGATACATGAGACCCAAGACAGCCACCAGAAGTACAGGGTGTGCCAGAGCTGGAAATCACAGGGCAAAGAAAACAGTTCTGTCTCTCATCTGCTAATTTGTGAGTTATTAACGAGAACCGTGATTGAGTCTGTGTGGGTGCGAAGGTGTCACTTCTGGGACTCTTTGCCATAGACAGGGGGATGGATGCTATGAGAGACTCAGCCCAGGGCAGTCACGTGCCTGTGGCTAAAAGTGCAGTGACCATGATTGACATCAGCAGAAACAATGTGAGTGGAAGAGAGGTCAGTAGGGAGCTGTGCCAGCAACAAATCAAATCAAAACAACTACAAATAAATAAAAACAGACGCTTAAAAAGAAGTAAAGACGTACATCACAGCTGCTTGGAAAGGTAATGAGTTTCTCATCACTGAATGTGTTCAAGCAGAAGTTGCAGAACAGCTTGTCAGTACTAAAAGATCACAGAGGTTAACCATAGGACCCTGAGCAAGTCATCCCCTATGTCCTTGTTTAGTCATAGATTTAGCATTGAGCACACACAGTGTGGCAGGCCGTGCAGACCCCATGGTACATGAGACAGGCAGGGCGCCTGCTCTAGAGGAACTTACAACCCACGGTCTCTCACCTGTAAAAGCAATTACCTCCGTCACATAGTGTCAGTGTGATTAAAAGAAAAGATGTATGTGGAAACTGACAATTATAAAACAATATATGAATACAAGATAGGGCTTCCCTTTGAACAGCTTGTCAGTACTAAAAGATCACAGAGGTTAACCATAGGACCCTGAGCAAGTCATCCCCTATGTCCTTGTTTAGTCATAGATTTAGCATTGAGCACGCACAGTGTGGCAGGCCGTGCAGACCCCATGGTACATGAGACAGGCAGGGCGCCTGCTCTGGAGGAACTTACAACCCACGGTCTCTCACCTGTAAAAGCGATTACCTCCGTCACATAGTGTCAGTGTGATTAAAAGAAAAGATGTATGTGGAAACTGACAATTATAAAACAATACATGAATACAAGATAGGGCTTCCCTGGTGGCTCACGTGGTAAAGAATCTGCCTGCAATGCAGGAAACCCAGGTTCAATCCCTGGGTGGAGAAGATCTCCTGGAGAAGGAAATGGCAACCCACTCCAGTACTCTTGACTGGAAAATCCTATGGACAGAGGAGCCTGGGGGCTATGGGGTCTCAAAGAGTAAGACATGACTGAGTGTCTGAACATATTGCAGAATAACTAATATTTGTGTTGGGAAAGGGGGAAAGGATTTCAAAGCAAACTTCATCTCCAGAGGAATTTCGTCTACACATGCTATAAGCATCCTGCTCAACTCCATGACACAGGGCTTGTGATCTAATCCCAGATGAATTATTTCCTCCAGTAAAGATCAAGGGTAAAAAACACTCAGCCTATGATTTAGGGACAAAGATTTAAGAAACAGATTATCTCATGAGCCATAAACATGGACACGGCTTCTAGGACGGGGGTCTGGCTGAGATCCATAGTAAGCTTGACCTGAGGGCTCTGTGAGCCAGCACAAGGCAGGACAACTTCTCAGAATAGCTAGATGGTCTCAGCACCCAGCCTTTTTGGACACCATTGGCATTGGCTTGCTAAGCTAAAGCTTACAGGACATGAAACAACCTTAGAAGGTGGGTGGCCCCATCACCAGAGACTTACATTAAAGAGCTTGGGAATAGCAACATCTTATCCAGCAATGTGTCTCCAGTGCCCAGGCACAGTGCCAAACACATCTTCTGTGAGGATAGTGTAATTAGTGACTGCTGCAGTCACTTCAGTCGTGTCCGACTCTGTGCAACCCCATAGACAGCAGCCCACCAGGCTCCTCTGTCCACGGGATTCTCCTGGCAAGAATACTGGAGTAGGTTGCCATCTCAATTCCAACTATACGGCTTTGGGGGAACTCTTTATGTGAGTCAGGGCTTCCCTCATAGCTTAGTTGGTAAAGAATCTGCCTGTAATGCAGGAGACCCTGGTTCAATTCCTGGGTTAGGAAGATCCCCTGGAGGAGGGATAGGTTACCCACTCCAGTATTCTTGAGCTTCTCTTGTGGCTCAGCTGGTAAAGAATCTGCCTGCAAAGAGGAAGACCTGGGTTCAGTCCCTGGGTTGGGAAGATCCCCTGGAGAAAGGAAAGGCTATCCACTCAAGTATTCTGGCCTAGAGAATTCCATGGACTAGAGTCCATGGGGTCGCAAAGAGTCAGACATGACTGAGCGACTTGCACTTTCACTTTATATGAGTCACAGTAATTTCACCTTTCTAAGCCTCAACTTCCTAATCTGAACTACTAAACAAATTTACATGATAAGTAATAGAATGTGCTCAGTCATGTCCAACTCTTTGCGACCCCATGGACTATAGCCCACCAGGCTCCTCTGTCTATGGGATTCTCCAGGCAAGAATACTGGAATGGATTGCCATGCCTTCCGCCAGGGGATATTCTTGATCCAGGGATCAAACTCATGTCTCTTGTGTCTCCTGCACTGGTAAGTGGTTTCTTTACCACTAGTGCCGCCTGGGAAGCCCCAAGTCCCTTTAACTAATTTTTAAAGGCTTTCCTTGGAGAAGGAAATGGCAACCCACTCCAGTGTTCTTGCCTGGAGAATCCCAGGAACGGGGAGCCTCGTGGGCTTCCGTCTATGGGGTCCCACAGAGTCAGACACGACTGAAGCGACTTAGCAGCAGCAGCAAAACCTTTCCTAGGTGGTGCTAGTGATAAAAACAAACAAACAAACAAACAAAAAAAAAACCACCTGCCTGCCAATGCAGGAGACATAAGAAATGTGGGTTTAATCCCTGAGCGACTTAGCATGCATGCTTGCAAAGGTAGCCTAATACTATAATTTTGTCACCTTAAATGAGGGCCAACTTTTCCACTGAAATCTGTCTATTCAATTAAGACACTTTAAGATATTAGAATTTACTGTTAACCCATGGAACCCAAACACTTTTGATTCATTTTGAACAAAAAAGAAAACAGTCAGATTATCTTCTGGGGGTCAGAAGTGGGATGGGTTAAGGTTATCGGGCAATTTGGAAAAATTAAAGGTTCTAGCCACTCTCTTAGATTTTTCCCTGGTTCTACCACCCAAGTTCTTCCCAGATACATACATGATGGAGGGTGACAGCCCCTGATGTATGATAGGAAGTAGTAAGATTAAGAGAAACCTATAAATCAGTCAGTACTTGCCACAGCCTAGTTTTCAAACCATCTGAGCAGGAAGGTCTGTTTGGACCAGGATTAGATTTGGCCCACACAGGACCCTTTAAATCAGCCATTGAAAACCAAATGTGGAATTTCCTTTCAGGTCCAAAATATTGATGTCATATCTTCACCACAAGAATAAACCCAAAATAATCTGAAGCAATTTTCTTCCATCTGAGGGAGGAAAATAGGGTGTAGAAATTCTGCCCAGCTGACTCAAAATGAGAAGTTCAGAAGCAATTGCCAAATATCCACCTCAAAGGGGATATTTAAATTGATTGAGGAACCCCATTGCTTGTTAAGAACCAATGCTTTGGGATTGAAACACCAATGAAATAGCAAAGCCTTTGTTTTTCCATTTTGAAAGGTAAATGAAACTTTTCAGTCAAACAAATTTTTTCAGATCTTAAATGTTTGGTGGGTACTATTGACCAATAGAGTGGGAGGTGAGTTTTACTGTTGGTGTTTTTTAATTTAATTTAATGATTGCATACTTTAGTCATTTGGCAATGAGAACAGTAGAAGTCTCGTCAAAGGTCTGCTCCTTCCTTTGCTGTTTGTATTAATTTCAACTTTTTTTTCTGGTGAGAACAAGGGGGTGTGTGTCGGGGGAGGTGTCTCCCTATGTATGTCTACCTTTCACTTTAAAGGGGATATTTAAATTGATTGAGGAACCCCATTGCTTGTTAAGAACCAATGCTTTGGGATTGAAACACCAATGAAATAGCAAAGCCTTTGTTTTTCCATTTTGAAAGGTAAATGAAACTTTTCAGTCAAACAAATTTTTTCAGATCTTAAATGTTTGGTGGGTACTATTGACCAATAGAGTGGGAGGTGAGTTTTACTGTTGGTGTTTTTTAATTTAATTTAATGATTGCATACTTTAGTCATTTGGCAATGAGAACAGTAGAAGTCTTGTCAAAGGTCTGCTCCTTCCTTTGCTGTTTGTATTAATTTCAACTTTTTTTTCTGGTGAGAACAAGGGGGTGTGTGTCGGGGGAGGTGTCTCCCTATGTATGTCTACCTTTTACTTGGTCCTAAAAACAATACAAAAAAAAGTATCTTTTGGTTTTCTGACAGTCTCTGCAGCTCAGACACTTCCATTAAGAGACCCTGCCTCTTTTGAGATATTCTATTACCTCCTGGCTGTGCTTTCCAGCATGTTCCCCAACAAAGCACAAAGGGAACAGGTAGGGCTGCCTTCAGATGCTGGCGATCAGCTGTGAAAGAACTCCTCTGGTGATCAGAGCAGGGACAGCAGACACTTTGACTTTAGCTACTCCATTGATAAGCAGCTCCCTCCAAAGGACATGAAGTAGGCAATCTTTCTCAGCCAGCAATTCTGCTAAGATCACCTAACTTGTCTATATCCCCTAGGTGATATAGGCAAGCAGATAAGACTTATAGATTATAAGTTTTAGGTGACTGCACTTTATTTCTCATTTAAAATACTTTACGTTTGGAATGAAGTTTTTTTTAATATAAATTTATTTAATTGTAGGCTAATTACTTTACAATATTGTATTGGTTTTGCCTGAAATGAAGTTCTGTATGATTCTACACACGTGCGTGCTCAGTGGCTTCAGTCCTGTCTGACTCTTTGAGATCCCATGGACTGTAGCCCACCAGGCTCCTCTATTCATGGGATTCTCCAGGCAAGAATACTGGAGTGGGTTGCTGTGCCCTCCTCCAGGGGATCTTCCCCATCCAGGGATCAAACCTGGGTCTCCTGCGTCTCCTGCACTGCAGGTGGGTTTTTTTGTTTGTTTTACCACTAGCTCCACCTGGGAAGCCCATGACTCAGTCTAGCTTTCCACAAAGACAGGTTGTCTGAATGAGGCGGGTCCCTCACCTTATGCAGGCTGGAGGGATCTCTCTCTGGCCACATTGTCTCTGATAGGACTTAGTCCTAAATACTTTTGCTACCAGCCTCTGTGTGTGTGTGTATGTGTGTGTGTGCGTGTGTGCGTGCATGTGTGCTCAGTTGGGTCTGACTCTTTGTGACAGCATAGACTTGTAGCCTGCCAGACTCCCCTGTCCATGGAATTCTCCAGGCAAGGATACTGGAGTGTATTGCCATTTTCTATTCCAGGGGATCCTCCCAACCCAGGAATCAAACCTGTGTCTCTTGCATCTCCTGCATTAGCAGGCAGATTCTTTATCACTGAGCCACCGTCTGCAATCAGGGGGCTTTGGTGAACACTGCCTGCTTGCACCCCACAAGTGGAGAATCAGTACTTCCAGATTCACAAGATTTCTCTCAGAACTCAAGAATCTAGGCTCCAAGGTGGGGGAAAAGACAAAGGCAAACAATTTGACCAAAGAAATAGCATTCCAATGTCAAACACATCTAGAAATGGGGTGTTGTAGTTTAGATTTGTGTAACAGAAATGAACTAGTGTTTACTGAATACTGGCTTGTCTTTGTCTAGCATGTCAGAAGGTCCATCCTGACCGAAAAAGCACTTGTGTGCAGAGGTGACCAGGGGATTTCTCAAGAGTGGGGAGAAGAGAACAGGCTATTTGCTGGGCAGTGCTATAGTCACAGGGGAGCTTTCGATTCTTCTTTTTGGTTTGCATACAACAGTGATTTCAGAGGACTGAGGAGAAGAAATGGGAGAGAGCCAGTCATTAAGCCTGCTAATTCTTTGTTTCTTTTTGCTGCTTCTCAACAGTGTTGGGAGTGGTTGATTTAGAAAGTTTGCATTTAGAATACAAAAGCTCTTTTCCTAAAGCATGCTAGATAATATTGAACATTTTTGAGAAGTATTCTTTTTTAACCCTTGCAAAAAATTAACCTATAAGAATGAGGATGTGCTTTCCCAAAGCTTGTTCTTGCTGGCCTATTGCTCTCTTTCATTCTCAAATGCTAACGACATACAACTCAAGATTTCAGTGGATTTTACCTATAAATTATCACACTATCTTGGTCCATTTTTAAGGAGAAACAGACTAAGTTAAATTACTCTTTCAAAATTGATTCTTACAGTTTAAATGTTTGTGAAAGTTCTCAGTTGAAAGTTTTTCTCTTTCTCTTTTTTTCTCTTTTTGTTTTTTGTTTTTTTTAAGTGACTTTACCGTTAGTTGGTTTCATTGCTTCCCTGAGGGAAATGATGTTCTTATATTTTAAAGATGCTGGTCAAAAACTTGGAAATGCGCCCTCCTGTTTTCTTTGCAGCTGACTGCTTCCAGAATAGATTGCAATCCACAGTGAACCCACAAATGCCTTTTTTTTTTCAGATTAGACTACTGCTTTAATTAAAAAAAAAAACCAATACCATACACTTTTTACTAAAAAGGTATATGATTATTGAAATGCTGATATAAGTATTCATGCCTTATAGAATTTGAAAAATAAAAATGCTATTACACACATACTCATTGAGATGGAGAGAAATAGAATTGGAATACATAGGTCCTGTCATTTATGGGGAAAAAAGAAAATCTCAATTAGTGACTATCTGAAAATCTCATCCAAAAACTTTTATTGAACAGCTGATTTAAAATGTACATAATGGAGACAGAAGCAGAACTCTCCCTGGTTCTTTGGACCTTGAAATTGAAAATTTTTAAGGAGAAAGCTCTCCTTTTTTTTCCCCCAAATGTGACAATAGACTCAATTGTTTCCTACAATTCAAACAAGAAACTGCTGCCTAGAGACTCAGCCAAGCCAATGCTTTTATATATGTTCAGTGAAGTTCGTGTGCCAAGATTACTAAACAATTAGCAAATTTCTCCCTTGTGTGTCATCTGCACATATGTATGCAGTGTATACATATGGATGTATGTAGAATGAAAGCCATCTTTGTGTGAGTAGAAAGTTCCTTTCTGGTGACTCCAAGTTTAATAAAATGTCATCTGCAGCAAAATATCTGGAATGAGCCATATAAAAATCAAAAGGTTGTATTTTCTCAGGTGCTTTGGCTGAGGAGAAAAAAGAGCTCTTTCTAAATGTCCAGTGCTGTATAGCACAGAGTCAAGAAGAGCTTAAACAATCCCAAACCTCGAATAATATCACTGTGAAATATCATGCTCTCATGAAAATGCTGCTGAATGTAATTGCCAAAGGCTGACTACACTCAGAATGAACTGTTGTTCAGAATATGCATCTTCTTTTCTAAAGCTGAAATATAAAAACAGAAAACTACTATAAAATGTATGGAATGGAATACCACTTTCTCAGTGGGCTCCATCAGCTTGAAGTTTCAGGAGAAACAGTATTTTGCCAGCTTTGGACTCCTTTGTAAATATACTTCCTCATTTTTATTATTGTTGTAGTTTTCAGGGTTTTTTTTCCTATCTAATACTGGGTACTTCTTCTTAGTATTTTTATATCATCCTTTTTGTTTTCTAATCATTCTCCAGAAAGTCTAATCATTACCAGCTACCACTGAGATTCCAACTAGTTCATGATTACATCATGAAAAGCCTGCTTTCTTGACCTATTTGAGAGCATTATTTAAAATTTAAAATACTTCCTCAGTTCCTTAATTAGAGCGTCAGATTCCCCGACCTGACCCTTTGCCCCTGCAGCATTCTATATCTAATAGTCTCCAAAAGGGAGCATTCGTCAGTATGAGACACACTGAGCTTTCTCAACGGTGTCTTTCCATTATGCAGACATTTTCTTTACTAAAATGACGGGCTCACCACAGCTAAACACATCCATATGGCCTGCCCCAAAGGCTGCCTTTAATAAACTGGCCAAATGAAACACTGAGAATATCTGTACAGCAAGAACACTACTGTGCACTTTTTAGAAAATGACTGGAGTGTGGTTTTCTTGAAAATAATAGTGCTACAGAGAGACAGATACAGAGAGAAACCAGGCCTATTTTCATGGGTGGCCAGGTCTCCATAGAGATGCTCGCTGACCTCATTAATCCATTTCTTCCTTTCACAGTAATAGAAATTTGATCTGGATCACATGACCACGCAAAGATGAGCTTCTGTCCCTTTTGCAGATAGGATGGGGCACGTGGCCTAATTCTTACTCATAGGATGTCTGCCGCTTGAAGAGGGGAGACGTGCCACCCCGTTCCTCCCCTCTCCACCCTGGGACCTGGAGGAGGCATGGAAAACTGCGAGGATGAGGACACTGAAGAGATGGTACAGCCGCAGAATATCTCCCGGGTCTCTGGAAACCCAGCGAATTACTCTCCTCCAGCTTTTACAGGCTGCAGAAGCAAATGGCAAACCCACTCCAGTACTCTTGCCTGGAAAACTCCATGGACAGAAGAGGCTGGTGGGCTACGGGCCCTGGGGCTACAGAGAGTCTGACACAATTGAGCGACTAATACTAACTTTTACAAGAGAGAGAAATGAAACACAATTTTGTGTCAGACGTTGTTATTTTGGGCCCATGGTATAAGTAGCTGAAGCTACGTGCTCATTCTTTCTGTGAACGGCCATGTTTTACATGCTAGACTTCAGATTTCTTGGGAGCCACTGGGCATATAGCTCTGATAAATTTATGTTCTTATTGCTCTAAGGAAGAACTTACACTTTTCACTAAACCAGCTAACTTTAATTTTGAAATCTTTAAAATCTTGGCTCCCGGCTACCCTCTGAAAGCTCTTCATGGAGGACACAAGAGACAAGGAGATGGAAATGGGCCAGAGGCAGAGGATGGGTGCTGAACCAGAGTCAGTTCACAGACATAATCAACAGAACCAAGGTTGGACATGTTAATAAGCTTTACTAGGGAGAAAAATCAAGGTCTCTTGACTAAACCTGGTACAGGGATCATTCTCCTGAGATCATCACATCTCTCATGTGATTTTGCCTATCACATATATTTTTAAAAAACTATCAGAAACTATCTAGTGTACACACCTGGGCAATTTTTTTTTTTTTTTTTTTTTTACTTCCCTCTTAACTTTCCAGCTACTCATTTCCCTTTGCCAGCTCTTTGTCTGAACATGTGAATATCTCTTCCTCTGAAAAACTAATTCCAGGACTCATGAGCCATGATTGCTGGGTCTGTGCTTTCTCTCACTTTATCTTTTGGGGAATGAAGCAAAAAGTGGTTGTCATTTTATTCTGAATTTCTCAAATCCATTACTGTCTCTACCACTGGCTCACGAAGGAGTCAGTGTTTCACTGTCAATAATTTTCTATTTATTTGTCACACCCCTGGGTGCCTTTTAAGTTGATTCTTCGTTAGGCATCAGAGTGAGAGAGTGTCACATAGAATGACAGCTTCTTACTATTTAAACCATCATCTAGTCCAACCTCACAACGAGAACAAAAGACTCACAGCTAGTTGCTAGCTGTGTATTTCTGCAGATTACATAACGTCACTTTCTCACTTATAGGTCCAAATAAATATCTATATTATTCTGTTAGCATTGTTTCAGTAAGAATAGCAATGACAGCCAATTATGTTAGTGCTTGATATGGTTATTGTTGCTAACAGAGTTAAGTCTTCTCTTGATTTCTTACAATAAAGCCTCTCTCACATCCTTCACAGAGGTTAAAATAGTTTGGTTACTGTCAGGGTTAAAGCAAAAACTCATTCTCTGGAATCTTATCCATCTGCCCTAGACCTTCCCGCAGGGCTTGGAGAATGAATCTCCTCCTCCACATGATACTGATTCTTCCCAGCAAAACTTTTCATCCCCCAAGCTGAACTTTTCCAGTGACTCTAATATTCTCAGATGTGAAGGAGATTCCAGTGTTTTTCACAAAGCTGGCCTTTCTCCTCCAAATGATACTCAGTGTCCTGTGTTCCTTCTAGAGTACACAGACCCACAGCACACAGCTCAAGTACAGTGACCTGGTTTGCACTTTTGATGGGGGCCAGTGAGCACCTGGGCTTCCCTGGTGGTTCAGTGGTAAAGAATCTGCCTGCTAATGCAGGAGACATGGGTTCAATCCCAAAGCCGGGAAGATCCTCTGGAAAAGGAAATGGTAACTCACTCCAGTATTCTGGAAAATTCCAAGGACAGAGGGGCCTGACAGGCTACATACAGTCCATGGGTTGCAAAGAGCTGGACATGACTTAGCAACTAAACAATTGAGCAAATTCCAGTATGTTCTCAAAAAAAAAAAAAAAAAAATCTCAAGCCAGAGATAAATCTTATTCATGAAAGGGATATTTTTGTCCAAGCTTCTATCCTGAAATTTTGCTCCTTGTTTCTCATTCATCTGAACTTAATCACTTTGCTGTGATTCAGAGAAGAGGATTATCAAACAGATTAAGGATCCATGTATGGTTGTAGGTTCAGTAGTTTACATGAAGGGTGAACTTGAGCAATGCCTTGTTTTCCTCATTTGTAAAAGTCCTGCACTGTTTATTCCACTTGATTAAATAGTAAGAAAACTGTTCTTTCCTCATTATTTCTCATCTTTTCTAAGTCATTCTGCTTACAAAATGGGAATTAAAATATAGAATTATTTGAGAATCCATTGATGTAATATGTGTGCAATAGTAAAAAAAAAAAAAAAAAAATCTCAAGCCAGAGATAAATCTTATTCATGAAAGGGATATTTTTGTCCAAGCTTCTATCCTGAAATTTTGCTCCTTGTTTCTCATTCATCTGAACTTAATCACTTTGCTGTGATTCAGAGAAGAGGATTATCAAACAGATTAAGGATCCATGTATGGTTGTAGGTTCAGTAGTTTACATGAAGGGTGAACTTGAGCAATGCCTTGTTTTCCTCATTTGTAAAAGTCCTGCACTGTTTATTCCACTTGATTAAATAGTAAGAAAACTGTTCTTTCCTCATTATTTCTCATCTTTTCTAAGTCATTCTGCTTACAAAATGGGAATTAAAATATAGAATTATTTGAGAATCCATTGATGTAATATGTGTGCAATAGTGTAACACAATTCCTGGCACACACTGGTTACTCAATGTGAATTTTGTAATGTACAGTTGATGAATTCTGGCTCCCAAAATGATGCAGTCATTGTACCCACTGCACAAACTCAGGTCATTCTGCAATCATCTCCTTGCGGTGTTTTTAAGGAGGTAAAACACTAAATCTGAAAATAGGTCACCTGGAAACTATCACTCACATGATGGAAGAGTTAGATGCACCAAATTGTTTTCCTTGAAATAAATGACTAAGGCAGTCTCCTCCCTCCTCTGGCCATTAACAGCCACTGTTACTTTAAGCATCACTCAGACACAAATCCATAAGGGAAATTGATTGAAATAAGATATATTGTTGTTTAGGTAGAAATATCGAGACACAACTTAATCAATAGCACCTTGATTCTACAAAAAAGATAATCCATCTCTCTTGTTCAAAGAACTTGTTCTTCTAATGATAATAACTGAAGCTAGCTCATGGCTTAACCTGATGGAACAGCTCACTATATCTCTTGACTCTTTTTTAAGTATAGAGGGTGCAGACAGCCATATAAATTCACTCTGTCCAATTCAGTATCCAATGTCTATTTGATGATTGTGAGAGGTTTTTTTAATGGTCTGACTATATTCCCCTATACAATCCATATGCAGTTATTTTAAATTTTTAAAAAGACTTTTTCTGGTACAGTTAAAAAAAATCTTTTTAATAAACATACAGGATTTTTCCATCATGCACTGCCTCAAATTTTGAGCTTAATGAAAAAAAATGCTGTGAGAAAAAGTTTAGAAGTCAAATTGACCTGCACCATTTCAGTTTCCAACTCTTCCTTCATCACACTGGAAAGCAACATTTACTCTTATTCCT